>JAOVVI020010919.1:0-11942 GCA_028571085.2 Nepenthes alata
ACAATCCCTAGAGACATGTCCCAACTTTCCACATTTGAAACACGTATTGTCCTTCTTCGATTGATGTGTCGATAGTCTAGTAACATCATTAGTACTAGGCAAGGATATTTGAGCCCTACTGTCCAACTCCTCCTCCACAATCAAAGCCCTCCGAAAGATCACTCCAAAGTCCTGAAGCTCAAATGGTGCAATAATACAATGAATAGGTTATGTTAATCCATGTTGGAACCTTTTTTTCCTCTGAACCTTATCAGCAATAAAATGCAGAGCATAACGCGATGACTCTATAAACTTGGCCTTATATTGGGAAACCATCATGGAGCCTTGCTCTAAATGAAGAAACTCCTTTTCTTTTCTAGTCCTTAAATTATTAGGAAAGTACTTGTCTTTAAACATTTCTCAAAATGCAACCCTCGTCATATAGTCAGCCTCAACTTGCATTCTCACATTCCACCAATGCTCTACCTCACCGCTAAGCTTATACGTAGCAAAGCGAATCTGATCAGTAGAAGGGCACTTAATCCATGTGAAAGCCTTTTCTAGCCTTCCCATCCAATAGTCAGCTTTAGTAGGATCTAGCTCCCCCATGAACTCTAGGAGTCTCTGATCTATGAAATCTCTAAATAGATTCCTCTTCTTCTTCTTTTTCTTTCCCAGTGCATGTCCTAGAACCTGTGCTCCAACAGCTTGAGTCACTAGTTCAGTGAGCTAGTTTAGAGCATCAACTACCCCAGCCATATTGGCAGGTGCTGCCAACGGTCCTGGGTCACTTGTTGAACTCTTCGGGTAGATACTAGCCTCGTCAGACATTGCTGTAATAGAATAAAATAACTTAGAATTTCATAATTTTTTGTACAATCCATATAGTCTTTTATCCTGATTGAGAACTCTAAAAATAACCCTAAGTCCTCCAACATTATCGAATTGCCTAATATTCCCAAATATCAAAATTTCTAAAATCATCAGCACTCTCAAGGAACCTTAACTCTATGATATCATAAAGTTGTGACAACCCTAACCCAAAATCCACAACTAATATCCAAATCTGAACACGGGAAGAATTTAAATCTCAAATCAATATATAATACATCCATAACTGATAAAAATATAATTATAATAATCTAAATATCCTCACACCAATGATAAATTTAAAAAAATTACATTGCCCCAAAAATCTCAATAAAATAAAGTAAAATATCAAAATGTATCTCTAGAGTATAAAATTAACACTCTCTCTCACTGGGCCTCAATCTCTCTTGCTAGAACCTTTTATCCAAGTCTAGGTCATCATCATCTGCATCTGCTACTCTGGAAGAAAGAAAAATAGTAAGAGTGAGCCAAAAGCCTAACAAGTGATAACAAATTTAAAAATAAATAGAGAATGATAATAAATATTTCAGATATATAATATATAATGTATACCAAGTCATGAATAATAATATAATATCTAACAGATAAATATATCAAATAATTTATATTTCATCGCATCTACGATTCAAATGCATAAGAAAGGTACGTCCCTTTAAACCTTGATGTAACAAAGATCATAAGATTTCATCAATAAGAGGCAAAAATCCCGTAGAATTAGACCTCATAAGAAATAAATGGATCTTTTGGGCCGAATATCAGCGTGAATCACCTGAAAACCAAATAATAATGAATAACATGAATTCCATTCAATTCGGATATCATAAAATCTGACATATGGATTCTACCGTATACAACTTGTGGATTCTATTGAATTCTAAACTCAAGAGGTTACAATGACGAAATATCACAAGAAATATCCTTGGACCTTATTCTGTCACTGTGAACCATAGGCCGTGTATTTACGCCCCCAATGGCTGGGTAAGTGATACAATGTTAACCATGGTATCCTCACTACTACTATATTTCTTCTAAAGGTTATACCTGTAGCATGCTTATACTATCAGTGATATCCCTCGTCAAATAATATCTCTGATATCGTCTCTTACGATAGCCACATGGTTATAAGTATCCATTATAATAAATAATATACCTCATTATCACCATAATATGAAAATCAGTATCAGATAAGTGTAAATTATGCTAAGGTGTTGTAGCCTTCTATTCGATTAGATTCCTTAGTGTTTTCATATGCTGTAAGGATCAGGCTGCTAGGACATAGCAACCCGACCTTAATGGAAAAATGACCAAGGAAGTTGTTGGGTTTGGACACTCCTTGTGAGATAACTCTGTGGAGATAAGGCCCGAGGAGTTGTGGTGGATATGGCCAGAATGAATCTGCAGGAGGAGTGGCCAATTTGCCAGGATTGGGCAAAATGGCTGGTTGGCTAAAATGTCGGAATGGTGCATTTTGCCGTTTTGGTGCAAAATGTTGGAATGGTACATTTGAGCGGAATGGTGCATTTGAGCGGAATGGTGCATTTGGGCAGAATGGTGCATTTTTCTGGTTTGGTGCAAAATGTCGGAATGGTGCATTTTGGGTGGAATGGTGCATTTGGGCGGAATGGTGCATTTTTGTCAGTTTGGTGTAAAATGTCGGAATGGTGTATTTGGGCGGAATGGTGCATTTTGTCAGTTTGGTGTAAAATGCCAGAATGGTGCATTTTGCCAGTTTGGTGCAAATTGACGGAATGGTGCATTTTGAGCGGAATGGTACATTTTGCTTGTTTGGTACAAAATGCTGGAATGGTGCATTTGGGTGGAATGGTGCATTTGGCCGGTTTGGCACAAAATGTCGGAATGATGCATTTGGGCGGAATGGTGCATTTGGGTAGAATAGTGCATTTTGTCGGTTTGGTGTAAAATGCCGATACGAAAGTAACCGGTATGATTTTACCAGTTTGATTTGGCAATTCGGCATACAGTTTGGATTTACCAGTATACTTTACCAGTACGAACTGATAGTTTGGCAGAAATGGATGGTATGGAATTAGCCAAATGGTTATAGGTAAAATATCAGAATGGTTATACCGGAATGGTTATAAGTGAAAATGCTAGAATGGTTATAAGTGAAAATGCTGGAATGGATATGGCTAAAAATGTTGAAAAAGTTATTTGACCGGTATGAGTAAAATTTTTCGGAGTAGAAATTCTGGCTAATATGGATTTAGAACCTCCCAGAAAAGGAGAGCTCTAGAAAGATCTAGAACCCTCCAGAGAAGGAGAGTTGAGCCTATAAATACTGGATGAGGGGAAGGAAAAAAAAGAAAGAAATGCACGACGCAGTAGAGCAGAGGAAAGAAAAGGAGAAGGAAATCTAGCGACTTCCAACATGATTAGAGTAAGGAAAACAGCAAATCATGTTGAGGCAAGTGTATCCTAAGCTTTATTCTTCCTTATTGTTGCTTTTCGGTTTCTCCCTAAAACGCTCCTCCTTTAAGATTCGTATGTAATATCACATGATTGTTCAATTTTCTCATGATTTTATGAATAAATGGCTTACTTAAGTATGAGTATTGTGATTTATGAGTTCAATTTCATTGTATAGCTCATGTTTCTTGTCCAATCTGTTTCGAACGTTTTCTCTCAAACCCTAACTCAAAAAATTGAAGGTATGATTTATGTGGATTTTGAGTTATGGGATAAAAATATTCTGTTATGAATTATTTAAGCTTATTGGATGATTTTATCTGCCATTTTATTAAAAGATATGTTGTTTGAAATTATTGAGAACTCTAAAATTAACTGAAAGACTAAGTTATGAGAAGTTAAGTGGCCATTAAAGAAAGATGAATTAAGACTAAGGAATAAGAATCAACATTTTCCAAGTTAAATTAAAATCAGTAAGAATTTAGACTAAGGATTTGAAATTCAGCAGGTAGCATTCTCTGGCATGCCATGGATATTACAGTAGAATGTGAAGGATTATCCTGGCCGTATATGGTAGCGGATAATATTTCTTGGTAAGAATTAGGGCATTACAGTGGTAATCAATGATAATTCTCTCTATATAGAGTGATATGTGATCCACCTTTCTCGGGACGTTACTATGGAGGATAAGAACAAGAATTATGACTATCCTGCCATCGGAATGTAAATAAGGAGGAACTAAGAACAATGTCGTAGATTGTATGGAGTGAATATAATCTATTCTCGATTATTCGTTCCTTTAACTAATAGGGCCTACTAGCCCTGATCCCTCAAAATAATAAAGACTAAAGGATAAGTAAGTTTTGAGTTGTTTCATAATTTTTAACATGTTTTTCTGACTAAAAATAAGTTGAAGAATTAACTGAAGGAAAAGATATGATAAGCAAAGGTGAGGTCTTGTCCATAAGCTCATGTTTATGCATCGTTTTACGCTTTGCATTGTCTATATGCATAATTGGCCCCTAAACTCTTCGATGACTAAGATAAGTAAAGGAAATCACAGAAAGAGAAGTCAAAATAAATAAAGGCAAGATTCTTTCCACAAGCTTGTGTCATGCATCATTTCATGTTTATACATCATCCATATGTATATCTGACTTCTAATTCCTTCGTTGCCTCTTTTTCATGCATATATATATATATATATATATATGTTTTATATGAGGAGTTAGATATCTTGTTTTTATGGTTCCTTGTTGAGCGTAAAGCTCACCCCTTACTATTTTTGCCCCCTTCTAAATGGTATCAATGAGACAATGCCTGATGAAAAGAGTAAAGGTAGGGGATAGCTAAAGCAAGGTTGCTGGACCATGGAGACTTGGAAGTTTTGGATGTGTCGATGAAATGTGAATGGAAATAATTAATGTTTGAATAAATGTTGTGTATTAAATTTTGGCATGGTATGATGTAAATTATTATGAACTTTTATTATGCTTCCGCAGTTTATTTGTGGTTATAGTCATGCTTCCGCGGGTACAATGTTAGATTTTGTATAGGTCTTAGATAACATCTCTCATTTGATCTAATATAGTAGTGGAGGTTACTGTATTGGAGTTATAAATAAAATGGTGTTTGATTGTGATCCTATGGATATGTTGTGGTTACAATTTGAGATTCATTTACATGTATGTCTTGTACCGGATTTATTATTCAGGTTATATGTATGATTTTTATCCATTTTTAGGGGAGACTCTACCCAAATTTTTGTAGAGATTATTGTATTAAATTAATGGCATATTAGTTTGATTTGTTAAGTATGATTATTGATAGAAGTTATTAGTGGATTATATCACATTCCGTCACAATTTGTATCAGAGAAAAGAAATGCCTTAGGATTGATCGATCTTAAAGCAGAGCTTAAGACTAGTCTGGATAGAGGTGAGGAGCAATTAAGATTAGATGGATGATTAAGGTGATTAACCCTTTTAAGGCCAAAGTAGTTAAGGGCCGTGATGTAATCTAAGGCCAAGGTAGATATTAAGGATCAAGGTTGTAACTTAAGGACTGAGGTAAATATTAGTGACTAAGGTGTAGAGTGTATAAAGTTCAGGGGTTTAATTTTTAAATGTGTTGAATAATTGCTAACCCTTAAATTAAATTAATACATGAATGGGGGAATGTGATTTGGGTGGAGGATTGGGATCCTAAAATGAACTCGACAGGGAATGACTTTGAGAGCTGGAGAGAGAGAAAGAGTTGTAAGATAGAAAGAAAGCTTAATTCTTTCTGAGCTCTTGTATGTTGATTGTGATCTCCCCCTCTCCTGCAATGGCGAAAGGTATTTGTAATACTTCACAGAGATGGCGCTGGTGTCAAGACTTGCGACAGGTGTCTTACCAGGATTCACCGGCCTGTCTCGACAAGGGTCGCAGTTGATGTGTCAGCTGTCGCCTTGCAATGGTAGTGCAACCATGAGTGGTCCTTGCCGACAGGTGTGCTAGTTGTCAGTTGTAGGCAGGCGATCGTGGTTGTCGATCTCGATCGTTGACTGGACAACGATGGTAGGCCCCTTCTGCGCCGATGTCTGTTGTGCGGGCTAGGTTGTGGCCAACAAGTTGGAGGGTTTTTGTGCCGTGATTGGTAGAACCATAGAGGTTGTTTGCTAGATCTGGCCGGTCGCTATCTCCATTAGCCCAGTATGCACTTGCGGTTGATGGGCCGATTGTGTGGTCTCCTGGGCTTCACTTTATGTTGGATTCTACTGGCGGATGGGCTAGTCATTGGATCGGCCCAAATCGTGATTGGACCCATCGCTAACCCCCATGCTGAGTGATTGGACCTTGCCAGTTCCCGCTATGTCATGATGGGTTGCTTCCAGCTAGGCCAGCTCACGCGTCTCTTCCCAAGGCTATGCTTCGCCTGTTTTCAAGGGCTATGCTCCTCCTCATGTACGTTGTAGCTTTCTGTACAAGGCGTTAAGATCTCATGCTCTGTTTGGAAAGATTTCAATGTAGCCTCGAGGCCTGACGCTCATTCCTTACTGACAGCGCTGCGAACAAGGCCTCTCACATTGATGGCTCATCGACCTTTATCTCAGATATAAATGGGGGGGACTTCTCATGCTCTGCTCCATGGATCATTCTTTTATCAACCAAGTGATGCGAGTGATCAAGTGAGGAGCTTGCCACCATGTCCGTTCTAGGGCTGTTCTTTTGTCGTGACAAGGGTGACTCGGTTGTCAGGTCACCTTCGTGTTCCTCCTCTATGCTGGTATTTGGTTGTAAGGCTTGAGATTTTTTTGAATAAGCAAAATATAACTAATCGAGGTTAAAGGACGCTAAGAAATCTAGATTGAAGGGTTCGACATTCTGAAACTACTCAAAATAAAATAAGTGGAATTAAAAACTTCTACAGACCTGAGGATTTCGATATAAATCAAGATTCATTATGTTGATTACGTTATAAACCCGGAAGCCAGGGATTCACCTCGAGACGCAACGGTAACACAAAAAATTATTCAATGGACCTGATTAACAATTGATTCAATTACGGTTAATAAAAAGATAACTCAGCCACCGAAATTCCAACCGGTTACCAACCGAATTGATCTTAGGATAAGAAGTAGTTCGGATGCTAAATTCTCAACCGATAAACAACCAAATTAAATTTGATAGGCTAAATACTAACCGGGCAACTGTATGTATTAGCTGGACATTAGGTGGCAATACATATACACTAGTTTAGCAAAATACACCAAGAAAAAGGGGACTACAGCTGCAACTAATTAGTAGCATGACACAGGAGCAGTAATATATATATAGAGAGCAGATCAGCAGCTGATTAATTTCAGCCAAAGACCCAGGCAGCAGCAACATATATATACTGATGATTCAGCAGGGGAAACTGGGAAACACAACACTTAGAAAAAAAAATTAGCCAAACTTGTGGGAGAGTGGAGTATGGAAAGCAGCTGCATCGGCAGCTCGGCAGCAGTTGAATTCAAAATTCAGCAAGTAAAAAGGGGGGTCCACGACAGCAGCAGCTAACGACAGAAACCAACACAAGCAGCTCACATCTTTTCTAGCCAAGGACAGCAGCTGCTTCAGTAAAAGAGAATCAGCAGCCACACGGCAGTGGGAGGAAATTAGGGGGATGCCGTGGCAAGGAAGGGAGGGTGAGAGTTGATGAATCAGCTTCACATAAGGTAATAAATATTTAGAGTAGGAAGAAGAAAAGAGAAGGAACCGTGAGAGAGAAAAGAACATGGAGAGGCAAAACTGGAAGGCAGGAAAGTGAAGGGAAGAAACTCAGCAAAATTGTGGGCAAGTGTACCTTATCCCTTCTTGCTTTGGTGTTCATTTTTGCTGTTATTCTCCAAGTATTATTGTTCCAATACTTGATTCCTTATTTTACTAAGCTACTACTACTATTTCATCAGTTTATATTGTATAGAAATTAAGTTGGAAGGTGGAAATTTGGATACCGGATATTGAAGGCCAGAACTAGAATTTCAGTAGCCTGAATCGGCTATTGAAAATCAACTGAACCGGCCACCATTTGACCTCCAAACCAGCCTCAAATTAATAACCAACTAGCTAAGTCCCATACTGATATTGTGTAAATTCGGCTCATAAAAATGGGTTAAATGGAACACTGAATTGAACTCCTAAATAGCAATATATCTGGATAACATCATCCAGCTGATGATAAGTTGAAGTCCCTGAACCAGGCCCAAACCAGGCCTTAAACTGGATAAACCGGTAGCCATATTAGCCTAAATATCTTGTAGTGATGTTGAAGTATCAACCCGTAAAATTGCACCCAAATTAGCCATCGAATTGGGCTCCAAATCAGCAACAAAATCGACCCCAGTATTCTTGCTGATACTGAATCTGGGAACCTAGGAAAATATACCGAACCGGCCATGAACCGGTTGAACTAGTAGCTGAGCCGGCCAAGTCAGCAAGTCCTAAGAGTGAACTATTAACGTATAAAATGGCTGCCAAAAATACTTTGAATCAGTATATGAACTGGACCGCTAAACAGCAAGTATATTGCTGATCTGCATCAAGGACAGTGCTGAATTTCAGTCACTGAACTGGCCCTGAACCAGACCTCAAATTAGCTGAACTGGAAGCAAAATTTGCCAAAGTATTATGAGATAATGTTGAAGTATTAACTTGTAAAATTGGGTTTAAATTTACTATTGAACTAGACCCTAAATTAATCCTCAAACTAGCTTAGCATCCACGATGCTGAATTTTGGCAGCTTAGGAAAAATAGATTGAACCGGCCCGGAACCACTTGAACTAGCGACTGACCCAGCCAGATTATCATGGATAAAGATTGAATAGTCAACCTGTAAATTGATAGCAAAAATCACCTCAAACCGGCCACTGAACCGGGCTTTCAAATAGTAACCGAACCTGCTGAATGTATATATGCTGATTCTGATATTATAGTTACTGAACTGAGCCAAACCAGCCTTTAAATTAGCTGAACTGGAAGCTAAATATACCAAGGTGAAGTGGGAATGTCAATATGAAAAATTGGATTTAAATTAATCATTAAACCAGGCATCAAAACCATGGTTAAACCGGTTAGGTAAGCTGGAAATTCCAGCTCATGACAAGGATAGCAAACTGGTTTGAACCGGGCCCAAACCGGCCTAGCATAGTATATTAATACTAAATTTTTAATCTGCAGTAAGTAAGCCGAATCAACTGCTGAATTGAAAAATAAATCGACAACCAATTAGATTAAACACATCAAGTATGGAATTTAATTTTCAGATTGCACTTGAAATTTCTGTATATGCATTACAAGGCTTTGATTTTTTTTTTACATTTGAATATTTATCTGCTAAGCTTTATTCATGAAAGTTTAATGGAAGCTATACCAAAGTATTAAGAAGTTCAATTATTATGTTTCAGAGTGAAGAAAACTAAGAATAAGTATTAAGAACAAATGTAGCATTTCCATAAGAAGTTTTGAAAAGAAATAAGAAATTGGACTAATGATTTTTTTAGAGGGTAATATTTTTTAACATGCCTTAGAATATTATTGTAAAAAATTAAAGAATTTCCCTAAGAACTACGAGGTAGCTTCAGGCCCCGTCTACTGAGTATACAGGTAGTACCACCCACCTTGGGGTGTAAAAGGCTATAAAGCAGCTTCGAGAAGACAGCCTTCGGCCCCGTCTACCAGGTATAAATGTAGTACTACTCACCTTAGGGTATAAAGGGAGGTAAAGGTCTAAGATTTTGGGGATATATACAATCCACCAATCTCGGAGTGCAAAAGGAGGCTAAACCTTAGATTGTGTGGGTTAATAAAATATTTTCTTCGATTGACCTCTTCATTAACTGGTAAGGCCTACTAATCCTGATCCCTCAAGATTAGTAAGTTTTAAATATAAAACTATAAAAGAAAAAGGTAAAGAAGTTAAATGCAATAGGGAAAAGTTTTGATCACATTTTATATTTTGTATGTATTTTGACTACTATCTCTTATGATAACATATTTTCAATGCAAACATGCATATCCTTGTATATATTGTATATTGTTGAGATTGGCTCGCTCTCTTACTATTTCGTTGCCCCTCAGATATTTCGTAGGAGTAGCAGCCGATCGGATTGGAGTAAAGATAGAAGTTTTAAATTTTGCTTGGTAGTTGGACAATGTGTTAGGAATGTTGAGAATTTTGATGTGTTTGGTTAGAATATGTATTATGAAACTTTTGTTGTATGTCATGTTATGTTATAGTTTTTGGGTAATAATAAAGTAGATTGCTTATGCAGATTATGGTAAGTTTTATGCTTCCACAAGTTGATACATGATGGATTGTTAGTTTTTAGCAAGCGTGTTTCCTTAATAAGACCAATATTGTATTCCAATAGTACGAATTTGGAGCCATTAAAGATATGTAAGATATATGAATTCTGTGACGAAACGTCCATATCCCACCATATATAACCTCTTTTAAATTATCGTATTTATAGCTTATTAAAATATACTCCAATCAAAAGGTATATATATACTTATGTGGGTGGTCATAATTTTTTTTTATTTTTCTTTTGCGTGCACAGGATTGCATAACACCGGTCACTCTTGAGTCGGTCATATTAAGTAGGTCGGTCGAATTAAGTCGGTCAACATCTTAACAGTTCAAGGATTTTGAGTTGGTCAGCCAGACACGAGTCCAAAAATGAATTGAGATGCCACTAGGAATCCACAAATTCTTCTCAATAAAATTTAGCGGAAGCACATAATTTACCAATTAACTAATATAACAAAATCGTTTTACAAAAATTTTCAAAAGAAGCAAAGGAGATTTACATCAATATCACTCATGTACTGCTACTTAATTCCTGATCAGTCTTCTACCTAGCTAGTCCATCAGACTTCATTCCTTCTTGTCCGCATAAACTCATCATCATCTGAAAGAAAACAGAATGAAAGTAAGTTGAAAGCCCAAGAAGGTACCCATAAGAAAGAGTCATGCATAATTATAATTAGGGTAGAGACAAACAAAACGTAGTAAGGGCATTTATGCATGCAGATCATGAAACGTGGCTGGAGTCAGATTCATAAAAACATGAACCAAAGTCATTTTCACGCAAATTGGTTTCCAAAGAATGTTTCTATTTAAAAACTAGTTTTTGTCAAAAGCCGGCTACATTTAAGGTCCATAGCTCTTGACCGACATATCTCAAATAACGGCCACATTTAAGGTTGTAGCTCTCGACCCTCTTGACCATCAAATCCTATAAATGGCTATATTTAAAGTCCGTAACTCTTGAACAATATAATGGCTATATTTAAAATCCGTAGCTCTTGACCAACATAATCCATTTTCAAAATCCATAAGCTTCCAAATTTTGAAGTTCAAATAGCCAAAGTTACTCAATAATGCAAATAACCAGACATTTTTTACATGCCAATAACCAGACTTCTTTTATACATGCTCATGAACATACTTCTTTAGATATGCAAATATCCAAACTTCATGCAGATATACAAATAACCAGACTTCATATAAATGAGCAAATAACCAAAATTATTCCATGATGCATTCATATACGATAACATCATGCATAAAGTAATTATCCTGACATTCTTAAGTATAAACTTAACCAGGAGAGCATGATAACGATAATGCTTAACAAATTTAAAACATAAAATTAGTAAAAACGTTGGGTACAATTGCCTGATTTGCGAACTCCCTTACCAAAGTCTGGTCTGGAATTCTTTCCTTCCTTTCTTTTGTCTCTTATATGGCTTTTCTTCTTAAGTTCTCTCCAAACTCCTATCCTTTACCCTAACATCTGATATTTATAGATGGTAGGGTTGGTAAGAGTAGGTGGGGGTAAGTCACCTACTATTGATATTTTACTCTTATTTATTCTTCTAGAGAATTCTAAATCTTTCGAGCATGTGGGAGCAATTCACCTGCTCTAAATTGACCACTCCGGCCTCCAGTTAAAGCCTAATCCTGTCAAATTTCTTGGTCTGGTAAATTTTCTTATTCTGGGCAACGTTTATTCCAGCTACCTCTCTGAAAATCCTCTTTGGAGTCCCGTCTCCGAAAAATGGCATCCAGAAATCGTCTCTGGAGACTGTCTCCAAAAAATCGTGTCCATATA
>JAOVVI020010920.1:0-10618 GCA_028571085.2 Nepenthes alata
CCTGCTAGAGAAGGAGCTTTCTAGGTCCACCTTGGATTTGGGTTGTCGTCGCCAAGCTCGGCCTGGTACATACCCTAATTTGCATGGCTACAGCCTGCCTAGGAAAATGATGTCTGGTGGCCACCACACGGGTGAGAGCGGGTGTCCAATACCTTGCTCTAGCACTGGAGAGTTTTGGCATGCGCTTCTTGTTTCAACAGCCAAACGAAGGTGGTGCGCAAGAGCCTTGTCTTCTAGACCGTTCATAATGCACTACTCTGACCACTGAGATTCCATTCCAAGGTGATGTGCCTACTCGCCCTTCGAGTACTCGTCCCAATGGAGTAGGGCTTTAGTAGTCGGATCGTCATCCCATGTACTCTTTTTCTTTCCTCCTGAGTTGTATGCCTGCCACTGTGGGCTTTGTGTTTTATAAGAGGAGTTAATGAATAGAACTACTGAGCATTCTTTGACTTTGTCGTATGGCTCCAATATTCTCGCATGGCGTGAATGATTGAAACATTCAGAAGCTGTCTTTGGCCGCTTGGGCTATACAGGTCTGACAGTTCGGTCCCTGAACAACATGTTCTTCTAGTGGTTCGACTCATAGCAATTCGTCCCCACACTTAGTAAGGATAGGGTCTAATTCATGGCTATCTACCCTAACACTCGGTCGGGGAACCAACCAATCGGATCAGTCCCAAGTCCGTCAGGGCCAGGTACTGACACCTTTGGGAAATAGTGCGCCAGGTCATCATTAATTGGCTTACGCCACTGTCACGTCAATCAGGGTGCATTGGTAGCTAAGGAAACACGCGGGAAGGTGGAATGCCATGCGTCATAATTGTACCAGCGAAAAGACGCGCTATTGCACTCTAGGGTAAGGGAAAATGTCACAGCAATTATGAGGATGCACTGCTCCAACGTCTTCAAATGGCGCCGTTTCCAGGTTTGGGTGTTTCGCTATTTAAGCATTGATCCCTCGCCTGTTTTTGGCATGCTTTGGCTTTGCGGATATCTTTGCCATTTGCTCTTCGCTCCTTCTTCTTGCTGCTACACCCAAAACGGCTCATCAGGATGTCCACGATATTCCAACTTTACTTGCTTCGTCACCTTCTCATGCCTCAGCGCCCTCAACTGAGGGGGGAAGCGACGATGAGCACACAACAGAGGACATCGGAGGAGGCAACTCATGAAGTGTGGTTGTTGTCAAGGAGGGGCATCACCCAAACGCCCCATTCCTAAGCCCCTGGAGGCTCTGAGGGCGCCTCCCAGCTTCGAGTCTATTAGGTTATCTCGTTGAGTCCATTCGCCTTCCCGTAAGGTAGGGCTTTGTAGATTTCTATGTCTTATGCTTTTTTCACTGTAGCCTGTCTGATCACCCTTTTCTACTTGGCAGCCACGGGTGGTTCCCCGCACGATGATGGAGGCTGTGTGCTTGCGGGAGTCTAAGATAGCTCGCACGAGGCAGACGTGCGTGAATCGAGATGCTGAGGAGATTGAGCGTCGGGTCAACTTTTCCATTGCTGCAGCACAGCAGGGCTTGGAACAGGGTCAACCATCTGAGTCGAGCTCTGTCCGAGTCTTTGGCAAGATCGTAAGAGCTCGCTGAGGCCAATGCTCAAGCTCTAGATCAAATTGCATCGCTCGAGGATGAACTTTGGAGGACTTGGCTGTAGCTCATGGATGCTTGAAGAGAGAATGCATGGCTTAGAGGTGAGCATCGATCCAGAGTGCATTTGGGTGCCAGTCTGGGGTCTGTGCTACGTAGACAAAGAGGTCATCTGCCCTAGAAAGGTCTTTCGATTAGGTCATTGGCATAGATTGCTTCTTGTATCTTTCGGGGATACTAGATGCCTCTGGATGTACGTCTTGATTCTTTAATGAAAAGAGTTAGATCGTCTTGATCATTATTGGCAATACTTTTCTTGCTTACATTGAGCTTCCTTTTAATGCTTTCCAGCTAGTTGGCTAAGCGTCAGTGCTGTAGGAGTAGACTTGGGCTTGCGTATCAGATTGTGCTCCCTCTTGTCGTGAGGACGTCGTGGCACAGGGGAGACGTGATTGCCGGCTAAGCCTTGCGGCTATCGTTGCCGGGTATTGACTAATACATCTGATTGGTTGCACTCGCTCCTGCCAAGAGGAGGTCATGGCACTGAGAAAGTGTGGTTGCCGACTAACTCATGAGGCTATTGTTGCCGGGCTTTGGTATAGCCTAGACCGCCACCCACATGTAACCGTCGGCACTCGATCCTATTAGAGGACATCATAACTTTTATGAGTCTAGTCCTAATCTATTGATTGTCGTCAACTAATGGTGCTCTCTCTTTCGAGAAGATATTTTTGCACACATGCTAAAAAGCCCCGTGAGGTTTTCAGTTCGACCACGTGGGGGCCTCTCAGTGATGAGACCGAGATTCAAATCCAATCGTGTATGGATCACTCGATACAGGATCGAGGTTCAAATCCGACGATGTATGGGCCGCTCGATACGGGACCAAAGTTCAAATTCAACGACACATGAGCCGCTCGGTATGGAATCGAGATTCTTTGACTGTTCGTAAGTCAAGTTATAGGCGAACGACTATTCACCCAATTTAGGGGCACTATAGATGGTTTAATGTTATGAGATGATATGTAAGCACTAACATGAGCAAATAAAATGACTATTTTATTAGTTGAAATATTGTTCAAGCAAGCAATATAATACATAGAAGACTCACCTGGATGCGGTGTATAATACATACAAGACTCACCTGGATTCGGTGTATAATGTATACAAGACTCACCTAGATTTGGTGTGGAATTGTCAACGGTGCACGGAGTGGTTGGCACATTATGCTCTAGGGACTAGTTAGCTGTCTTGGGTGCACGACTTGCGTGCTCCATTCTAGAGAGTTGTGAGGTGCTCTTATCAGCGCTTTGGCTTGAGGCCTCTATGCTCCGTGGGACTTGGTCCTCCACCATAGTCTTGCTGGCCAAGACCTTCCTGTAGTGCTGGGTGGTCTGATTACTAGCAACTCCAATCCCATTGTCGATCGGTCAAACCTCAAGAAACAAAGGCAAGCAAGGTGCTTAGATGGGTGACGCCGGTTCTGACGTAATGAGTAGCCGGCGGAGCATGTCGAGCTCCCCATTGTAAGAACTGCAACGGCATCTACATGGTCTGCTGCTCTTTGAAGGGCTTGATAAGAGGCGCTACCATTGGTTGGGATTGCCAAGCTCCTGGGCCAAGCCTCTCGCTCTGGTGAGGGAATGATAAAATGCCTGCCGGTAGTGCAAAAGTCTTCTTTATAAGCAAAAGGTTACCAGTCATCTCGAAAATAGCAAAGGTGTCACCACTCTCGGCTATTGCCCTGCGCTCTGAGATCGGGTCAAACCTTCTTCCAAGAGTGGGCCCTATCACTCAGATCCTCGAAAATACCGAAGTCGCCAAGCATATGGGATTTTTTCTGGTGGGTTGTCTTATCGTTTGGCTTTCCTTTTTGGGGGTGTTGAGATTTGTACACGGGGGGAAGGAGTCCCCAACCATCGCCCAGTTCAAGCATGATAACTGGTGTCAGATGCATGCTTGCCACAGGCAGGCCAAACATCACCATGACTACCCATAGGGTCATCATGATAGCAAGCGATGTCTTCGGCCGATCTGCTAACTGGAGCATGAGTATTGTCTACATTAATTTATTGATGTGTGACCTATAGGTGCCGGAAGGGAGAGAACATTGGTCGATGAGTGGGTAGCATCTTCTAGCGTGGGAGACCGCATGTAGGAGACTAAGTGTTTAGCGACCCTCATGGGTGTTGCAGCCTACTACCCTCCTCACTCGACGTGCCGGCAATATCTTTAGGTGTGGAATGCCGCATGTGATGGGTTGAGGACTCTGCCACTCCTGTGGGTTTCCCGACCTGTTGCCGCGGGATCGATGCGGATGACCCTACTTCGGACCTTCATTCTGCATCTCATGGCTCTGCCGGCCCTCTGACTACTATTGTGCCCTGTCTCTCGGTACTTTGGGGTCCCAAGGTCATCAAACCATTGGATCATCTGAGGATACTGACACCTTTCGATCTCCTAGAAGCTAAAGGGTAGTGCCCCCAGTGTTGCACCTTCGAATAGGTGCGGACGGTCTAGGACCAATAGGATCAAGATACCCAGTTGGGCGGTGAACGCTTACATGCTCGGGGCCGGTGGCCCATCCACATGGCTACCCAAGTTGGGGTCGTCGCCATTGGTGATGATATTTTTGGCTGGTACAATGGCTCATACTCGGGATGCTATTCATGCTTATTCTTATAGTTGCGGTGATAGACTTTTCAGTTATTTTTACAAACGGTGTCAATGATACGTCCTTGGATCTGAACTGTTGAACTAGTAAAGGGCTACTTGATCTTTCGTGGCAAGTCAAAGTGGAGTCAGTCTGTATAAAAATTAAAATTTTAACTTATGTTAATTGTGATTATTTAAGCTAAAATAAATGAAATTGATGTCTAAAGATGTTGACAATTGGGTCAAAAAGAGAAAGAATTACAAACCGAATGAAATCGGGCTTGCAGCTCGGGGCAGCACTGTAGCACACCGAACCCGCATCGTGGTACGCCTAAGGCACAAAATCCAGTGCCGAGCCCGCTCGAAGTGCACCCAGGTGCCCCAACGGGGGCAGATTTCAAAACCTTCCGCGCCCAACCCGCGCTCAAGCACGGGTCTATTATAAAGGCAACCGAGGGTCAGTTCCACTACATTTTCAAGCAGTGGAACATTTTGTAGAGAGGTAAAATAGAGAGAGAAGGGTCGAAGGAGAGGGAATAAGAGAGAGAAAATGGGAAAAGCTTCCGGGTGGCTCGTTTCGGAAGATTCAGAGTAAAAAATTCAGTATATCAAACGGCGACAACTACATTTTTAGCTTCCTCTTTTGGTTGTTGTGATTTATTCCCTTTTTTCAAATATTATTATTTTAATACTCGTCCAAACTATGATTTTAAAGTACAAGCATTAAAAAATTACATATTTATCAATCTACCATACTTTTACAGTAAAATTTATCAAAAACTCATAATTAATTATCTATATCGTAATTATTATTTTATCTTGCAATTTTCTTCGTGTTTAGATATACAAAATTAATTTTCCCATGTCATAGTTATGAATTTTAAAGTATTATATGTTGTTTAAATATGATAAAAATATACTACACATTTAATTGTGTGACATGTGTTTATTAAATTTATAGAAAAGTTTATAAATTTCTGCTGTTTAATTTACTATCCAAATTTCATGTTATTAAAGTTGGTATAATAAAATTATATCTGACATTATGAAAAAAAGAAGAGACTTTGCAACTATGTTAAGAAAAATATGAACCATTCTTTAAAAGATGAAAACTAAATATTAAAAAGCAAAGTGCATAACTTTTATTAAGTACAGAAATTAATAAATTGGATTAAGAAATTATTTAGAGAGTAACATTTTATGGCACGCCTTAAGATATTATAGTGGTAATTGATAACTGCCCCATTGTAACTGCGGGGGACATAAAAGCAAAATTCTAACCCTGTCTACTGGGTTATAGGTAATACCGCCCATGTCCTAGTGTTGAATAGGATATCATGGTCTTAGAGTATGTGAAAACGTATACAATCCTTTTTTCGATTGTCTACTCTGTTAGTTGGTAAAGCATACTAATCCTGATCCCTAAAGATAAATAAGTTTTTGATATGTTTGATAATTAAGACAGTAAAAGAATAAAATAAAGAAGAAATTATTTTCTGCCCAAATTTTATGTTTATGCATGCAGTATGACTCTTATTCTCTCTGATGATATGTTTCGAGTATAATGTGTATATTTATTATTATATGCTATACTCTATTAAGTATTTGGTTCATTTCTTACCATTTTACTAATTTTTCAGATAATTCGTATGAATTTTTTGCATGATAAGAAAGAGTGAAGACTGAAGAACTTAGATTAGGCCTCTAGAGTTGTTATTTTTGCAAATCTAATGAATTTAGATAGTATGTATTGTATTAGTTGTTAGTTCTAGTTTGATTTTAGTTGTAAATTGTGATAAATCGATGTGGAGTTTTTGGACGATTTTTCATGCTTAGGATGATAATGTGCAGTTCAATATCAGTTGTATGTTGATGGTATATAGCAGTTGATGTATGAAATAAACAATAACAATTTTAATTTCAGAATGATAAATTTTATATATTTTATTGCTTTTGCAAATTAATATATAATTTTTCTAACAGATATCTATCCTTAATAAAAATTTTATATATTTGGATTGGTGTCAGAACCATAAATGGGGTAGCGATATATTCGAATCCTATGTATATCATATGGTTGTTTATGTATAGGTGATTATAGTATTGACAAGACAAGTTCACATCCAATGGGATAATTATTCATTTAATAGTAAAACTAATAATAAAAAGATAATAAATTATAATTATGATTAATGACAGAGTTTAGGATGTAGTCCGTCACAGTCCGGCATCCATTACTTCAAACTAGAATATTATATAACAAAACTAACAAATAAGAGGTCAGAGGATTGACGGGGCTTGCTCCCCAATATATCCTTTAACGCTAAAATTAGAAATCTTTCCCAATTGAATGAAAGATGCGAGAATGTAGGATAAATGCGTGAATGCATATTTTCTAGAAATTGAGTGTGAGTGCGCCTGGCCGAGGGCGGCTAAGATATGCGACCTATTGAGGGCAGCTTAGAGGTGCATTTGGCCGAGGAATGGTTCAAAGATGCGTTCAATTGAGGGGCGGCTAAGAAATACGCTCGGCTGAATGGTGACTTAGAAGTGCCCCTGATCGAGGGTAGTTTAGAGGTGTGCCGAACTAAGGGGGCAGCTTATGAGATGGACAAGGCTCAGTTAGCTTATGAGCTCAGTCAACTTATGAGGGTGACTAAGTTTCGGGGTACGTTTGACCAGAGGCGGCTTATGAGGTGGAGGACTAAGTTTTGAGGGTGCGCCCGATCAGAAGGCAACTTTGAGACAGAGGATAAGGCTCCACTGACTGTGCCCGATCAAAAGGCAGGTTTGAGACGGAAGATAAGGCTCTGCAGGCTATGCTCGACCAAAGGGCAACTTTGAGAGAGGGATAGAGAACTATGCTCCATTGAGTGCGCCCGATCAGGGAGCGACTTTAAGAAGTGGACGACTCTTGCGAGATAGTGGCTACTAAGAGGAATAACACGGTGCACTCACGAGGGAGGTGGCAGGTTGAAGGAGGGAACGACTCCAAGGAGATGATGACGTAGGTTGGAGCGTCATATGGTCTCCTTTCAGTCCTCTAGAGAAGGGGCCCTCAACGCCTTGCTCTATGAGTCGACTCTACCGGCCTTACAGTGCGAGGAATTGGAGCTGGCATGAGGCTACGCAAATGCCAGCTAGAGTAGGATAATGGAACATCTCCGAAGCAGAGAGTGAGCTGGCACGCCTTCTAGGTCCTCTCCTTTGGTCGCACCTCATGTGGTTTCCCTCCTCTCTCTATGTGGCACCATTTCTACCTCTCTTTCTCCTCTAGATGTTTGGGCATGATTTGCGCCATTGTTGCAGAGCTTGCTCCCGTTGACTTCGGAAGTAGTTGGTCCTTTCGGGTGTAACTCAAAAGGAGTCCCTCGTAGAGGTCCTCCTTTCTAAATTCGGATGGGGAGAGTCCCTTTTCTCTGGAGAGGGAACGCAATTTTTATAGAGTGAGGGCTGTGAAGAGCTTGCCTTGGGGCACAATGCTGGTGATAGCTGCCCCTGAGCTGTCATGGCAATCACGGGTGCTTGATATGGCGATTATGGCTATATGCGAATATTCTTTCCCTCTTTGCTGAAACAATTGTGGTGGCTGCTAAAACACTGCTGCCTTTTTGGGGTGACCTGTAGAATCGCCACTGCCATTGTCAATAGTGCGTGATTTTAGGCAAGATATCTTGTAAAGAATCGTTGAGTTGTAGCCAACCAATTTGCTAAGTAAGAGCTGCGCTTCTAGACCTATAGGGAGCCTGGCCCATGGTCGGTCCATTGTACCAAGCCCATCACTTGCCCCCATACCGAGAGGTTTAAAATTTTAACCCCTGACATGTAATTTTAAAATTTTTTTACTTACCAAAAAAAAAGTAATGATCAGATATTGTTGTGCAGGTCTATACACGTGTTCCTTCTCCATTCACCCTGTGATTTTTCACCCGGCTTGGTGAGATTTTGGATTGATTAGGCTCTTTATGGCCGGCGTCAACAAACGCAATCTTCTGCAATAATAGCTCGCTAATCTCATCCCTCGGCTATAACTGGAGGGCTTCCTGTGCCTTACTTCATGAACCATTCTCCCCTCTGCTAATTGATGCGAGGGATCGGAGTGGGCACGACGCCTGTACTGCTATTGGTCGAGATCAAATGAAGTTCTAAGGGGTTTGAAGATGCATTTGAAGCCTGTCCTGATTTCCACACCTTGATCAATCTCACACAGGAATGAAGGTGACTCGAGTATAGGGTCACTGTTACATATTTCTCCTAACTGGCAGTGCATAGTCCTCGCTGAGGCAACTGAGTGGAGTTATGCTCTAGCCTCAGTGGGAGAGAAGGTCTCTTCTTCTGCCCGTCTGTGTAGACAAACACACCATCTATGGCCCATGTGAGACTGTTGCCACCTGCTAGAGAAGGAGCTTTCTAGGTCCACCTTGGATCCAGGCCGTTGTCGCCACACTCGGCCTTGTACAGACCCCAATTTGCATGGCTATAACCTGCCTAGGTGAATGATCTCCGGTGGCCACCTTGCAGGTGACATCTGGTGTCCGATACCTCACTTTAGAAAGGGAGAGCTTTGGCATACACTTCCTGCTTCAACAACCTAATAGAGATGGTGTACAGGAGCCTTGTCTACTCGACCGTTTGTAATACGCTACTCTGACCACTGAGATTCCATTCTAGGGTCATGTGCCTACTCTCCCTTCGAGTAGTCGTCCCAATGGAGTAGGGCTTTAGTAGTCGAATTGTCATCCCATGTACTCTTTTTCTTTCCTCCTGAGTTATATGCCTGCCACTGTGGGCTTTGTTTTTTTTATAAGAGGAGTTAATTAATGGAACTATTGAGTATTCTTTGACTTTGTCACATAACTCCAATATTCTTGCATGGTGTGAATGATTGAAACATTCTGAAGTTATCTTTGGCCGCTTGGGCTATATCGGTCTAATAGTTCTGTCCTCAAACAACTTGTTCTTCTGGCGGTTCGGCTCATGGCAGTTCATTTCCACACTTGGTAAGGATACGGGCCAATTCATGGATGTTTTCCCTAACGCTCAGTCGACAAACCGACCAATCGGATTAGTCTCGAGTCCGCCAGGGCCAGGTACTGTTGGCTTGTCACCTTTGGGAAATAGTGCGCTTGGCATCATTAACTGACTTATGCCACCATCACGTCAATCAGGGTGAATTGGCAACTAGGGAAACACACAGGAAGGTGGAATGTCATGCGTCATAATTGTACAAGCGAAAAGACGCACCACTGCACACCATGGTAAGGGCACATGTCGCGGAAATTATAGGAATGCACTGCTCCAGCGTCTTCGAATGGCGTCGTTTCCAGGTTGGGGCATTTCGCTATTTAAGTGTTGATCCCTCTCCTATTTTTGGCATTCTTTGGCTTTGCAGATATCTTTGACCTTTGCTCTTCGTTCCTTCTTTCGGCTGCTACACCTGGAGTGGCTCATCAGGACGTCGATGATATTCCAGCTTTACTTGTTTCGTCATGGAAGGGCATCGCTCGGACGCCCCAATTCATGAGCCCCCGGATACTCCAAGGACGCCACCCGGCTTTGAGTCTATTGGGTCATCTTGCTAAGTTCGTTCGCCTTCATGTAAGGTAGGGCTTTGTAGATTTCTCTGTCTTGTGCTTTTTTATTTGTAACCTATCTAATCACCCTTTTCTACTTGTCAGCCACGAGGGGTTCCCCACACGATGATGGAGGCTGTGCGCTTGCGAGAGTCTAAGATAGCTCACACACGGCAGACGTGCGTGAATCGAGATGATGAGGAGATGGAGCGTCGGGTCAACTCTACCATTGCTAAGGTGTAGCAGGGCTTGGAACAGGGTCAACCATTTGAGCCGAGCTCTGTCCAAGTCTAAGACAAGATCGCAAGAGCTCGCTGAGGTCAACGCTCGGGCTCTGGATCAAACCACGTCGCTCGAGGATGAACTTTGGATGACTTGGCTGCAGCTCATGGACGCTCAGAGAGAGAATGGCCAACTTAGAGGCGAGCATCGATATGGAGTGCATCCGGGTGCCAGTCAGGGGCCTGTGCTGTGTAGATCTAGAGGTCCCCGGCCTAGGTTGGTCTTTCGGTTAGGTCGTAAGCGCAGATTACTTCTTGTATCTTTTAGGGCTACTAGATGCCTCTGGATGTACGCCTCAATTCTTTTATGAAAAGAGTTAGATCATTTTGATCATTGTTGCAAATACTGTTCTTGCTTACGTTGAGATTCTTTTTAACACTTTCCAGCTGGTTGGCTAAGCGTCAATGCTGTAGGGGGAAACTTGGGCTTGCATATCGAATTGTGCTCCCTCGTGTCGTGAGGACATCGTGCCACAAGGGAGACATGGTTGCCAGCTAAGCCTTGCGGCTATCGTTAT
>JAOVVI020010921.1:0-12859 GCA_028571085.2 Nepenthes alata
TTTTAAAAAAAAAAAAATCGACCGATATATCTAATACAAGAACATATTGTCTAATATATCCGATATGACTCCAAGTTATGCCAATCTTGATATTTCTTCCATAGCCTCAAGTGATGCTTACTTCACCTTGGATAACCCTAACCCTTTATGACTCCCATTGCCGACACACACTTTACTGCTTGTGCTACTCCAATGATGGGCACCAGCACTTCATGCACCATGGCCCCTAAAATCGTGGCCAACCGGACACAAAAGCATCAGGGGAAACACCATAGGCACCAGCCCACACGATACTTCATTTCCTTCCCTTCTTGTGGGAGAAGGGCTTACCAATAGAAAATCAAACGTTGGCTACAGACTACTACATGTCATACACAACGTATATATTACCTAGTTATTTACAGGTCACAATGTGATTATTACGACATAATTTAGATAGATCTTGTTTCAAAGCATTTCACCCTTACTAAGCTACAACTAATAAGCATAATGGCACATGTATGCTTTCAACCTGCTATAAAAACCATAAATCTTCCTTCTTTAGGGGGTCTCGAGTACACAAAATTTCCTGCACCTCCTCAGCACCCTTTGATACAATCTTCTTCGTTTACCCTTTCACTTTCAATTTATTGAAATCGTCATCATTGCCATGGTGTAATCATCAAAATAAACCAAAATACATATGAAGTACCAAAAGATAAATATTGCACTGTCATACCGAGGCTCCCAATAGTGCTGTGTAAACAGTGGATGTCATAAGCCTTCTCGGTGCTGCCTGAAAAGCCTTTTGCAAAGCAAAAAGTAGGAGAGATACTTTATCATCGAACATAGAACCACCAGAATCTTGCAACCCACCACCAAAAACGCTTCCTGGAACATCTGATGAAACATGTGATTCAAATTTCAGGTACCCTGATGCAACTAGAGCACCCAATAATTTAATGATCCCAACAACAATTCCATCACTTTTGTCAACATTGTAGACATTATTCCTTGCATTGTCAGCATTAATCGACAAGTCAATACCACCAAGATTCTTTACAAAAAGAACCTCTGAGGAAGATGTCCTTCTTTCTATAGGCAAGCCTGTGGAAGCAGCAATATAATCTTCACCAATATTGAAGTTACTGTTTTGGAGACTACAAGGCTTAGTTTCTATAACCTTTTCCTGAGATGCCACAGATCCAGCATCCTCAGCTTCACCTCCTTCTATCACCCCACTATTCTTGCCTAATTCTGATACATGGACTGGCATGCCCTCATCGTCAGTTTCTACTGAAGAGACAGAGATGCCATGATCAGCGGCCCTTGCTTCACGTTGGAGGAGGACAAGAAGTGTTTCTATGCCGCCACAGGATATGAATGCCTCAGCAAAAGCCTGAGCTCTTGAGGCCTTTGGTTGTACAACCAACCTATAGATCAGGTGCAAAACCCTGACAACCTAACAAAGACAGCCTTAGTTAGAATCCAAATTAAATTGGCAATAGATGATCATATAGGCTAAATCCCCTATAAAGAAATCAAAAGTTACAGAGAACATCAAACCCATATGCACAGAAACATTCATATGTTCTCATTGAGAAGTGCCTACTTCCAAGGGGGGACCGGGGAGAGATTGCAAACTCAAAGCCATAAAACACACTACTGTTGAGACATGGAAGAGTTTCAGGAAAACAAGAGGATTCCCCAGAAAAGATCCACATCCAGAAAGATAAATGGTTAAAGAGTAAACAACCTAAGAAGCTGGAGAGATGAAAATATCCGAGTCTAGCAAGATAGATAGTTGAAAGGTAAAAGACAGATAGTTCAAGATTAAACAACACCACTTTCTCAGAGCTTTTCAGCACTTGTTATACCACTAGTCAATTTTCAGTGAAGTATGGTGTTGCTAAACAAGGCCCACGTTATATCCCAATGAGGTTTATGAACTGATCATGTATCCTCCAAAGAAAATGGAGATAATTAGATTTACTCCTAACCAATGTATCACCAATAATGACAATTTGTAGGAATCCAAGTCAGATGCTAAGCAACACTTACTGAATTGTGATTCACAAAATACATTCTCAGAAGTGTGGTCCTTTTGTTCTATAGAGGTGCAAAAGCCCCAAAAAATACTATTGTCTTTTTACATTCTTCGTGCATGCATTACTCAAATCTCTAGCTTTCAATCACTTCACAAAACATAAATAAAGAACAAAAGAACTTAAAGCACTGGAAATATATAAAACAATCTAAAAGAAATAATTCATCAATGTACAACACACTTTAAATCCCCACTTCTTCAGTATTGAGGATGGCAACAAGTGAGATAGGTAGGTAGGATGGCACCCCTTGTAGCCAGACCTGACAAGAAATTTTACACCCAAATCCTACTGTACAAAACTTCATAGCCATCCCTGTAACAGCAAATACATGATGTCATCCATCCTCACCTCTACCAACCATCCACACATATGCCATTATTCAACAACCATAGTGACCCTTACAAAAATCTTTTTGTAAAAAAAATATACTTGCATTGGCATTAATCCTTTTTTTCAATCAACACTAAAGATAAGGATAATTTGTGGGGAAATTATGCGTTGTTTTGAAATTGATACCTCATAAAGTAAAATGACACATGAGGGAAAAAGGCTTTAGTCAACTTCGTGCAACATCTTAAATACAAATATTAAATGCTTTTCTCCAGGGGATATTTAGTGTCTGAATAACTGAGACAATGGTATATGCAGACTACTTGGGAGAAGACTTGCAGCCTACGCACACCCATAGATGTACACATTTCCTCTATCACACACTCGCCCCAAATTAGGTAGTTATGGGCAGAGTAGAGTTCAAGCGTTTAAATACAATTACCATTACTGGTTGGTGGGAAACTTTCAGATGAGACTCAAAGGGGTTGTCCTGCATCAATATGCACGGTACATAGCACTGGCAAGCAGTAGCTGAAAAAAGGAGAGGGAATTGCCCATTGCTATTGCAATTGGAGGTTGACATAGAGGTAGCTATGGCAGGTAACACTAACTGGCAACAGATTGGTTAAGCATTTGGCTCAAAATTCTGTTAGAAAGGTATTGAGATGTTAAATGGCCAACTTATTGACAATTAACAAATTAACAGCAAAAGGAAATACCAAGGGGAAAACAGTCAATATGCTAGAATCTGCGTGAATCTGTAAACCCAAGGAACATGTGTATTGCAGTCATTTAGAAACAAAAGGAACATAAAGTTTCCATGGTTTGGTAGATGACCAACCAGGCAACCACAAATGCAAGATGCTATAGAACATCAAACCAACAACTGCTGTATTGCTGATAGAAACATGTTGTGATTGCAAGCTATGTGATGAGAAGGGAGCTAATTTTCTTTCTTCCTCACTGATGCCCAAACTGTTGTCAGGAGAAAGGAAAGGAGAAACTAAAGGGATGAACTAGTGAGTTGGGAAGAAGGAGAAGAAAGACTAACCAGATGTTCATGAAAAGTTAGAAATTTGTTTCTTCTTTGATCATCTAGGGATTTGCTAATGGGATGATTAACCCTCCCCCACCACAAGACATACAACTACTGTAACTTCCTTGTCCGCTGAGATCAACAGGTGAACATGGACATGATTATTGCAACTTTTGAAATCAATCAACTGCACAACCTCAATGCAACACCAATTATACACAGATTACAGGAAGGAAATGATAAGCATGCACTATGCTGCCAAATAACAGATTATTAGATCTATCTCCAAAATCATGAAAAGGAAGAGATAAAAGGCAGAACACTTATGAGCAAAAAGGGAAGCCAAACAAAGTGAGTGCTTGCCCAAACGCCCTGCAATTGCAAACAGCCTTCCATGTGTCTTTTTCTCACATATTCAATCCATGACAATGGGACATGAATCATCATAGAGTAGAATAAGTCCTGCCGCCTAAATGACTATTGTAGTGCATGAAACATATTTCTTTTTCCAGATTTATATTACCTGATTAGGTTGTGGACAATCAACCATGAAACCAAGCAAACGACACATGTCATCTACAGCTAGTGAAGGTGGTGCAACTACCACAAGAAGTTCAATCAGGACAAGGAGTTCTTCAACCAAAGCATTCACTTCACCAACAGGACGAGCCTCGTCGTTGAGAGAAAATGTTTTCACAGAATCCTGTTCATGAATTGTCCAATAGCATCTCCTACAGCAATCAAGAAGCATCTGAATGGCATTTGCATCTCGCATTACAGATGACTCAGTAAAAACCATATCTGCCAAAGATGACAAAAGTTTTTTCTGCAGTCCATAGTTGCATAAGCTCCAAATTTTTAGATCCAATAGCAGTGTGCTAAAAAGCTGCACCATAAGCGCATGATTATGTTTCTGAGATTGGCACAGAGAAACAACTGCAGAAACAAGTTCCTCATCGCCTACTCCATCGCGGTTTTTTGCATCAAGTGAACATAAAGTCCGAAGAAGATAATCCAAGATCCTAGACAAAACCTCCGGACCCCTAGCATGAGAAAACTCCTCATTGTTTCCAGGGTGTTGAATGGCAACAGCGATAATTCTAAATATTGGAGCAGCAAGAGCAGTTGCAGCCAAAGACAATGACAAGTTCCCTTGCTCTGGCTCCAAGCTATCCTTATTCATATTGCTCACTGCCAAAGGAAGTAGAGACATGGGGCCACCATAGGCCAAGGCCCACAAAGCCTCCACAGGACGCATCCTTGTAGCTACATTTACTTGCCCTAGAATTTCAGCTGGTCTCCGAAGAACACCTGGAGTGGGAAAAAACTAATGCATAAAAAGGAGGCAAAAAATATCATCATAATATTCATGCAGTAGTATCAAGAGGAGAATTATATCAAAATCTCTTTGGTATGAGAAGATTTGCTGGAGGGATCAAAAATAAGAAGCCATCAATAAAGCTTAAAAATTTAACTCCCAGATCCAGAAAAGTCCGGCAGATTCCACACAGCAAGGCAGCAAAAGAGCAACAGCACAGTTACAGCAGGTGAAAAGTTTGGATATATCAAAAAGGACAGGGAAATTAGAAAGAAAAAGAAGCAGAAAATGGTGAGCAATGGTAGACAAGCACCACAAAGAGTATGGACCACGAATTTTCCAATAATAATTTCTTTAATTTAGGAATCACGGGGAAGGAGAGGCACATAAAAGAAAGATAAAAGACATGCATTAAAATGGTGTAGATTTAGAAAATCTGGAACTGTCCCTCCCAACTTTACCGAAAGAAAAAGTATATTGAACATGCTGTCATCCAATGCATCGGAGGACACTCAATCTGTTAATCTTAGCATATGCAGAACATAGAATTTATAAGTACTGCCAGTTTTGTGATAGCAGAAATCAGTCTTGGTTGAGTGACATGCAACTTTGTTCAGTGACCTGCATGCCAGGAAAAATGGCATGGCATTTCCATTGTCAATTTTAAGTTTGAGGGAGGAATCTTAGCATATCTGTCATGTGAGAAAGGCAAAATGGATTATGTTGGAGATCAATGATCTAAATGTTGACGGTGCATCATAAGACAAACATGGATGTTATGCACTGATTCTCCATGTTATACACTGAAACATGGATGATCTAAATGTTCTAGATAGAATAGATAATTATTGAAGATGACTGTGAAATAAAGAAGGACGTGCAATTATCACGGATATTTATTTTCTTCCGCCACTAGGAGCAGCCAGGGTTTTGAATCTTAACAAATCAACAGTTTCGATGAAGCTGAGAAGGTCTAGATCTCTATCTTTCAGAACTAGAAGTCAGCAAAAATTATTGTACAAGGAAGATAAGGCACCAGCAACCAAGCTTTGTGATCGCTTTCTCCAAACAAAACTAAGACACATGTAAAATATCAAAAAGCACAGAATACATATTGTTGGTGGCTTAAAACTCTTGAGGTGTCTAGGGTAGGCACCAGGTTGGGGGAGCCAAACTCAAATCCAAACCACTACTTCTAACCCATTCAGACATCCAACCCACAATAGTTCAGGTCAAGTAAAAACCCGACAATTTCAGTTATGCCTAAACAAGAACCCAACCCAAAGTTTCTTTTTCCTTTTATTCTTCTTTAAAAAAATAAAAATTTCATAATATTTGTAAAGTTTTTAGTCATTAAGTCAATATAATTTATAGCCAAATATTCAAATTTATGATCCACTAAACAAAATTAGCTTTCCAACTGGTAGTTTCGTTTCCCCTAGATTCATGCAAAAGAAAGAAGTCAGTTGATTCTCAAAGAACTGGAAGCAAAGATTAAAAATTTTAAAAATGTTTTCATATCATCAAACGGAATATTAATATTCAGATTCTCAAATTTATAAGTTATCCAAAATTTCCACGGCTCTCAAATCATTAAACAACTCAACAAGCATGTGTCGCTTCAAAAACCAAAATATATATTATATATAACAAAATAAAGCACAAAGGTTAAGTTCATATCCGAGTTTGTATAGTACTTATATATATTATTTTATATAAATATATACATAGATATGTATATATATTTGGGTCTGTCTGAGCTGTGGCATAGTACACCCAAACCTAATTATGAATTTTGCATTTTATGCAAACCCAAACCCTGTCAAATCAAGTAAAACCTGGTTAAATAGTGTCAGGTGGCGTCAAGTTGCATCATGTTTAATTTACTTGGCATCCATAGATGCATCAGTCACGGAAAACGACTGTAATTGCATGACAAAAATGTGGCATCCACAAGGTGCTTTGGTGAAGTGAATATCAAGAAAGCATTTGGCAGTTTGGCACATCGACTGCAACTTCCTGTCACATCTCTTAGCTAACTCGGGATTGGGGTAGAAGGGCACTGATTGTTATAGATGGTGTATGGACTCCAAAATTTTCAATTATCAATGGTGAGAAGAAGATGAATTTTTATTCCTCTATGGCACCACGGCACCTCATCCAGGGACCCCATACTCCCCTTTATCCATTATCAAAATTGAAGTATTCAGCCAATCCATGAACAAATCTGTAACAGAAGGTTTTTGAATGGATTTCTGGCTGGTGTACTTAGATGCAAATCATTGTTTCTCATCTTCCATTTGCAGAAGATATGCCAATTGAGTGATGCCAATGTCAAGGATTTGCACAGTATGCGTGCCTTTAGCATTTTAGGGTCCTTTGAGATTGAAAGCAAATTTGATAATCTGAGTTGATCATGGAGGACAAATCTTGCGGCTTCTATTGTCAATGAGAAAAGAGAGGGGCACTTTCCTCACACTTCCTTCTTGTGCTATGCACAAAGGATGCGTGTGTGGTTACTATGGGCTTTATAGAAGAAACATTACCTTTCTAAAGCAGGCAGACTTGCCTTAACTAAGAGCACTCCTTCTAGCTTCCCCATAATTTTATGAGTCGAGGGCTTTGACATAGGAGGAAATAGTAAAAAAAGAAAAAAAAACTTTTTCCTATAAAAGGGTAAGATGATACTTTCAAGTTCCACGGGATCAAGATGGGAATGAGCAATCTTTCTTTCAAGAACAAGGAACTTCAGCTGCAGAAATTGCCACTTTTAACAAAGCTCTCTTGGAAAGACATCATGACTATTCCTATATTAGGAAAATACTTGGTGAAGTAAAGTTGTCGGCGCTATTCATGAGTTTTTCCCCCATAATTTGATGATTAATCTCCTAAAGGGCAGTCGTGGCTTAGACTTACAGAAAACATTTCCTTAGGAGTTGGAATTGAAGAAAAAATTCCATTGGTAAGGTCCTTTGGCTGGATAAATTCATGGATAGTACAAACATGGTAGTTTCCAGGTGACTCACAAAGATGAGGTAATTGGTAACCACACTGAGTTCAATGGTCAGAAGCAGATCTTGTGCACTATTTGTCAGAATGCAACATGGTGATGATGTTTTTTTCGAGATTTTAGGGGTTATTGGAGCTCCTTCAGCATCAAAAATCATTGATGAATATATGCAATGGAAAATCTTCCAATCGATGATTTCCAGTGGCATGCCTGTGCAGGCAGTTGTGCAGTGGCCATAAGCAAGTTGTTCCTTAGGTTATTTGAGATGTCAGATGCCATGTGTGGAAGGAACTTGACTTTGGATCAACTTCAGTAAAAGAGGCTTCTCCAGGGCAAAGTGATGTTTGCAATTCAAATTTGGACTCAGATAACTATTTCTTCCTGTTCAGTTATTTGTAAGCAAACCATGGCCAACAGCTCCTGGCTTTATGGGTATGGCTTGGGTTAGAAAAAGAAAGATTAAATATGAGCTTCTTACTTAGAAAGGTTATTAAGCATAGATAATAGAAAAGGTGAGAATTTTTCGGTGCTTATTCCTATTGCTTTTATCTGAATTTTATGGCTGAAAATGTATTTAGCAGCCTCCAATAGTTCAGTTTCAGTTACTAACTTGCTACCATTCTAGAGTTTCATGTTGACTGGTCAAGTTTCTTTTTTTTGGGTAAGTGTCATTTTCCCTTTCCCACGGCAGGCTGCTCTGGCAGTTTTTGGATTATTTCACTTTTGGAATATATTGTTGTGCTGTTTGTGGTTCTTTATTGGTCTACTTCGGTGGTGCCCCATGGTAAATCTATAAATAATACTTTTACTAGCAGATGAAAAGAATATATTTGCACGTAAAGCATGCTAATGCACCTGCGGCACCAACCGGGGAAGCATCCGGACAGAAACGCCCACTAAGCAACCTAGGATGATAAAGCAGATAAATGCATCCTGCAATCTCTGCATCCAACAATGAACTTTCCTCTGCCATACTTCTGACATAGTCACTGGTTGCTAGCCATGGTAACCCTGCTCCACTGCCAAACGAAGGAAGCACATCACCTCCCCTAGAGGCCAAACGAGCCATTTTCTCAGGGTTAATTGGTTCCTTAAAAATATAAATAGGGCCCATCTCAGCAAAAAGGGGGCACTGACGACGACGACGTTGTAAACCAGCCATGGTAGGAGGGGGATTTGTCCCTATGCAACAAAAAGCAAGAGGCTTGGAGATCCGAGGAAACTCAAATGAGCGACTCTCATACAAAGACCCATCAATATACAATCTCAATTCACTTTCTGCCTTCCCAAGTAGACCCGGCTTGCAAGTATGCTCCAAACCAATGAAGTACCAACATTGTGGCTTGAATGCATGAGTGAAATGCAAAGAAGCCCTCTTTCCCCTCCCGCTACTACTCTCAACCACCAAAAATTGTGCATGGAAGTATGCCTCCACACCCTGATTGTCAGCAGATAAGAAACTAAAAAGCCGTGGCATGTGTGCAGTCCCTTCACCAGCAAGTGCACTTGCTGCGGCTGCAGCAGACATTGGCGATGTTTTCCCTGATGTGGCAGCAGCAGCAGCAGCAATGGCGGCAGCGGCAGTTGCTGTATTTAGTGTATCTGCAAAGGACTCTATGTAGATCCATGTCGCAAATGCATATCCATTGGAGAATGGCCAACGGCTTTCTCCAGGGCCAAGCAAACCAGAGCTCTCACCGTCAAATTCAAATGTACTGGCTGGACCTCTTGATTCTTTTCCAACAACTGCCTTCTCCAATGCAAGCATCAAGCGAGGCGCCCAAATAGTGTTAAGTGTTCTCGTGATGACCTGGAACCACCTATGCATATCCATTACACTGAGAGAATGCCCTGACAAGTATTGAATACAATAGCACAAAGGAGTGCCATCCCATTTGATGTGGTCTGCAGAATTAACATCCTGAACAAAAACTTTCTCAGCTGATCTTAGAAGAACGCCTAGTAAACCAGCAGTGGAGCACATTGCTCTATTTCTTGTGCAAGCCCGCAATATAGCAAGCAACCCTCTAGCCATCCGTGTCCTAGGGGACATGACACCAAAACTATCACCAGCACTAGGAAGCCAAGGGATAAGCTCACCTGAAACAATAGCAGCCCTGGAGTTCAGCATCACACTAGGAGGATTGTTATCCTCATCATCTTCAAAACTTTCAACACCACCCATTGTGGCTAGAAGAGAATCAACCACCAGGAAAGCAATGCTGTCACCGTCCACTTCATTTTCAAAACTCACAACACCATTCACAAGGTTCTTAAGTTTATCCAAGCTTTCAGGTTTTCCCATAATGGCAGAATCAATTAAATGTAATACCTCTGGTGACACATTGGGGATAACAGCTTTGGGCTTAACCTTTTGTGGAGAATCAATAGGAGAGGAACCAACTTCCCCATACATATGAAGACCAGTTGAAGACAAGGATTGCCTAATATGACTTGGCTGTCGGTCATCCTCAGGGCTCAAATTGTGGGATTGTTGCATCTCAGAAACTGGAGATGAATCAAACTTACTCACAAATCTCCCAGATGATGTTTCAGAGGCTTCATGTATTGCACCAGATAAATGTCGAACATTTTCTGAAATCAACGATCTACTGGAACCCCACTGATCACGAAACTCATTGCCGTTCATGTTATAATCTTTTAAAGACACTTGCTCAAACTGTTCCAGTCCAATGACTGCAGAACTAAGTCCGGCATCACCACCATCATCCCCACCAGGATTAATATTGTCATGATGTGAAGAAGATTTCTGTTCTTCCACCACATGCAAACTTCCTTTTCCATTCAAAATTAAATCTTCCCCTAATGTTTCTGTAAGTCCTTTACCTTCCTCTTCCTCCATTGTATTATCTACTTTGGACCTAGTGAATACCCTGGCAGATTATTCAACAAAACCACATACAAAGCGTTAACTTTCTCTTGCAATAAAAAAGAGTATAACATCATTTTTTATTGATTGGATAAATCCTAATAACTTAAACAGCCACTTATAACTGTGGAGTGTGGATCGTGTATGATCTCAACTCCACTCCAATTTTGAAAAAAAAAAAAAAAAATCAAATGGGTAACTTTAGATTCCTAGCTTGCTGACCTTGCATATTTGCAAAGAGATGTGCAGGGATGCAAGAGGTTTATTGTAAGAAAATCGAGGAAAAGTTTGAAGGAAACCGTCAAGTATCATATTGCATATCTGAAGCTAACAGAAAAACAACCTACAACATAGCTAATTGACAGCAAAGAATCCATGGGGCTGCTAAGTCATGCTAACCTTCAGCATGCTTTGTCTTAAAGCTTTAAGAAATATAGGATGAAAAACACTAATAAAAAAGAATAAACATAAGAGTACAGCCAAAAACAACTAAATAAAATTGACCGTATTCAATTCCCAATTTTTTCTATTTTAACTTCATCCATGACCAAAAAGAGAAATTTGCTCAAAAGACACACCCAATGCCGTTCATCAGCATTAAACAAAAAAAATCTCAATAGGAAAAACTTTTCAAAAATAAAAATGCTTGGATCCAGGTGGCTAACTTCCCAATTGTACATAAGGCCTTAACCACTATTAAAAATTTATGTTCGCTAGATTAAAATTACATTCGAAGCAATGCGATCTAGTGCGAAGCAGCATTATGATAGATTACAGCAAACGAAAGGAAGTAGAGCAGATCAAATTGAAATCTATATCCAACCTCCAATTAACGGAACAAAAAAGCCATCTGGCAATGCAAATCTGGTATAGTAAATCTATAATCTACAGAATCAGATAGGTCAGCGAAGAAGAAGAAAGAAGCAGATGAGAGAGAGAGAGATAGCGCGAGCAAGCGAGCGAGCAAGCAGGAGATGGAGACAAAATGAGGCTCCAATAGGCCTTGCCTAGTCAAAAGACCGTCGATCAAACAATCGGGCTCACGCTTTCACGAGTCAAGATTTCGTCACTTCCAGTCGGCTACGGCAGCCTCTGGTTGTAGGAAGTTAAGAACGCCTGGCGCATAGACTGGAATAAAAATAATAATATTTATATATTTAATTATATATTTATTTGTTGGGCATAGCCCAGGCATAATCGATCCAACCCACATTGAAAATAAGGCCCAAACACGAACTGTTTGAAAATGGATGTAGAGGATTATGCCGACCTTATGAGCAATTGGATGGCGGAAAACGTGTAATACTGAAGCAAATAATGGCTCAACAAAGTAATAAATAAAAATTAAATCTTGACGAATAATTATAGTCAATTAAATAATGATAATTTACACGTGAATAACCTGATTTAATAACGGTCAAATAAAGGGCAACCATTAATGATTAAAAAGTTACTGATTCAATCCAAATAGTAATTATATATCAAAGATAATAGTTGACATTTAATACAATACACCGCTTTTCATTATAAGAAATGGTTTCAAATTAACCAACCGCTTAGAATCCCGACTATAAATACAGATTCCTAACCAAAAACGGGGCAAGATATTCTTTAACATACAAGCGTTCATAAAGAGTATATCCAAAACGGAGTACAATTCTCTAATCTCAGAAAGATTCAACGATCATTTCCTTTTTTTTTTCTTTCTTTTTGAATCATTTTATTTTCCTAAAAATATTACTAATTTGGGTATCGGAGTATATATTGAAAAATGAATCTCATATACCTTTAACTTTTCGTTAAATTGTTATAGCATGCAAGACCGGGATTTTTAACTATGAAAACCATGCCTACAACCTTTTAGATCGGCTGAAGGATTTACCTGACTCTCTAATTTATACAACAATCTAAATTTGATGAATGCATCATTGGAGCCGTCTTTAAGATCATGGTTAAACCATCCATTCTCATCGCATACCTAAATCCCTAAAAAAGAGCCTAACTCATTTTTGTCAAAGGAAGCAAACAAGGAGAACACCAAGGCTCACGGTCAAACAAACTTCCCGCCCAAAGATATCACATCTTGCAGCCATGACACCATTAAGGATAGTCATGACCGCCAGCCAACGAATATAAATGTGGAGTCCTTAGCGGCACAAGTTAACAACATGCCAAGAATACTCACACC
>JAOVVI020010922.1:0-12859 GCA_028571085.2 Nepenthes alata
AGAATATTGAATACTTGGGAAGTTGGGACATAACAGAGGCAAATTACTGAAGAAAAATGCAGTTGTAACTGCTCTAAAAATTTATGGAATGCCCTACTAATGTTAATTGCTCTGCCACCAACTAAAATATTGCTTTTTTGGGACACAACATAGGCATATTCGTAACCACACGACTTACAGAAGAAACTGCAGTTGTGAGACTAGACAACAGATTCATAGACTTCAAATATGCTAACTAGGGCTGGACATTGCAATGGACAGGCTGATATGCTGCTGCATTAGATTCTCTCTCGTTCTTGTTCTTGCTCTGTTTTCTCTTGCTTGTTCTCTCTCTCTCTCTCTCCCCTACCTTTTTTCCACATTTGGGGCGGGTATAGCCAACCATTTTGGCCTGGAACTTAAAGTATTATACAATTGCTATTAATATTATGTTTGGAGTTTGGATTCTCTTCATTTGGCAGAGGGAAATAAACGGTTTATTCTAATCCAAGGGCTATTAGACTTGTACCTCAAGATGTATGAGAAGTACAGCCAGGATCCATCACTCATGCTACTTTCTTTCTTTTATTTTTATTTTTTCGAAATCTCCCCCCACATTTCCTAACAATCCAATATCCATTTTGAAAACTAGAAAGCAGGAAGGAGTTAATGACATAAGCTCTTCTGTTGGCATGCTAGGGAGAGTCTTTACTTTTCTGAGACTTGCTGATTCTGACTGGTAAATCAGAATCTGAGAACATAGGACCTAAATTCTGGTTGTTCAAGATGATGACTGGTGACTATGGTTAACTTGTCGCTGAAAGGTGTATTAGTCAGAATACTGTGAAGATTGGTGAGATAAACTCAAGCTAGGGAGCAGTCCTTGGATTGTTTGTGTTGCCTTGGGGGTGGTGGAAATGCCCTGCAGGGTCATGTGAGTTAATGTGTGAGTTGTTTAGGATGGTTTAGCATAACAACCTAATGCACTGATGTTTGCTTGATCGTGCAAGCAAGATTTGGGCATATGTAAGTTCAGCACATGAGGGCAGTAATTCAGCTTGACTCTTACTAAGCCCATCTCTTTTAAATGATTCCTTGGAATATGCTTTACACTGATTTTGATTTGCTTCCCAAGCTGATTGGTTTTTTTCTTTGGGGAACATTGTAGGTTCAAGATTGGACCCCATTGATAGGTCCACTGTTAGACAAAATGCTTTTGGAGTCAACAAATGCAACACTTATCAAATTCCTAAGTTATATAAGTGAGCACTTAGCAGATGCTGCTGACCTGGTCCTTGGTCGAGTTCTTTTGCAAGCAAAAGCACAGAAAGAGTGAGTTGTTAATATTGATGAGCTTGTCAAGTCTATCCCTTGTGATAATCAATCTTCCTGTCATATTACAATTGTGCATCGTGAAATACAAGTGACAAGGCATCACCAATGAAGTTGGGGAGAACATTATTACTGAGTTCCTCCCTCTAAATAATTTTGGGCTGCAGATTAGTTAACCAAAATGCATTAAGAAATTCTTTGTGCTTTGCATGGAAGTGGAATCTTGTTTGTCAAATCATAAACAATTTGATTGAAGATTAGAATGTACTGGTGCTGCTGCCCAACCATGCCTTATTATTTACAAATCATGGAGCCTGTGGAGTATGCTCCAGCCTATAAGCCCTGTACTGACTTCAGCTTACCAGGTTCGCATTATATTTTTTGTCTGTTGCCAAGCAGACAAGGACAATGTATTATCACCACTGACATCTAGATATGTCTTGACCAACGCAATGGCCAAGATGAGTTTGGATTCCACCCTTGCAAAAGGAAACCTCTTAAGCATGACTAAAGAGCATTTGGGAGGTCTGTCACCACTATATAATGTATACATGTGAGCCAAAGCTTATAAGAAGGGATGGCTAAACAAGATGGAGCTAACTGTATATGTGCCTCCAAAACTTCTAAAGAAGACATGAAAGTTCTCCAAAAATCCCAACCATAGCTTGTTAGGTATAAAGAAGTGACCATGGATTCAAAATTTAGATGATCTGAAAAATAAATTGTGATATTATGAGACAAGCTTAGTTAATGAAAATGAGTTTGCAAGTTTCTTTTAAACATTCCAACATAACTTAATGTAGCTTTGATCATAAACTTTGATGAAACTCCACAGAATTGATAAAATAGTTATCTAAACTATTATTCACCATAAGTATTGAGCCGAACATAAAACATCATAACATATAGGAGTATTCAGAATCATGTCATATAACATGGTTATATGTATGTGCAAAGTGGTTCCAAAGAGTAAAGACATCTAGTATACGCCCTAAAGGCATCATGTATACCAAATGTGGTCTCAGAGACTTCATCTTGTAAATGTACAACTGTTACATAGAAGGTTAGTGTCCATGAGCATATAACATATTGTTCAAGTTGAAATGATATTTAAATGTAATCAATGATTAGAAATTTTAGGGCCCTCGTCAACACTTAGCATGGTATTTATTTTTCAAGTTGTAAAAGCAATTTTCAAACATGATCATCAGCAACAACAATTATCTTAATTCAGGTTCCGACAACAGAATACTGAATTAGGATCATATGTGATGCATGAGCCATCTTTTTGTTTGAGAACCAGTATTCTACGAATTAGGTTCATATGTTTTATCTCATTTCTCCGATTCATCTTGTATAGTACTTTCAACCTACAATCTCCAATTTAGCATGCTTGTTAAATATCACTTAAATTCTACCACTAAATATATCTTAATTTCATAATGCGCAAGTCTATTTGCTCATTTTCTTAAAACTTGCATATTTACATAAAATCACTTCAAAAACATTCAAAATAGCTCCAACAAATAAATTTCTCAATTCTGATCAAATAAGTTGAAATCTCATTATGAAAATATGACAAGACTGTGGTTGAGCACTTTAAACTAAATTTGGTCATTGAATTTAGATTCCTACTGAGATAAAATTGAAGAAATACCTGAAAATATCAAGATGAGAAGCTTCTTTAAACAAGGAAATCAAGAAACTTTTGAATCTACCCTCAAGAATTTCAGCTGAAATCAGGTTGCTATTTTTTTCCCCTTATTTCTCTTTTTTTCTTTCCTGCTTCTCTCTCTTCTCTGCTGCTGTCCTTGGTTCTGGTTTTTTGTACCAGTAGTCTCTGCCGCATTCTGTTTTGATTCTCCGGCTTTTATGTGCTGCTCCTCTGTATTTTTAAGTGCTGCTGAGATTGCCAATATTGGCCAACCCATAATTTTCTGCAGATGGGGGCCAGACATGGCCAATTTCTTCACATTCTTTTTCTGGTTTCACACAATAGGCCGAGCAAAGTGTCTATCAGGGATTTGTTTGCCAAAAATATCTCTATTTTATTTTTAGTCCATGTCCCTTGATTTGGCTGTGATATTCAATTGGCTACACAGAAGTCAATCTATCAAGTTTCTAGAGACATGTAAAATGGAAATCTTATATTGCTGATGCTGTGTTCTTACGCAATGGTTTTGTTTATGAAACAAGGTGTCTGGATTTGGTAACCATTGGAATATTAATCTGTACTGTTCCAGTGCATTCTGCACGTAAATATCATGTTGTATGAGTTTTCATACCATAAACCATCTTTAGTTGGAGTGATTAAGTGTTTTGTAAACCCTGAAAGAAATAACCTTGGAATTGGATTTTAGTTTGAGACAATGTTAAGCTTGATATCATGCAATGGTTCTTGAATATCAATGTTGACTGTCTTTATTTTTCGGAATTAATTTTCTTCATTGGAGATCTTCGAGTTCTTGACTTTCTTGATATAGTTTTTCCTTCAGGAATCATTTCTTGCTTCGTAATTTGGTCTCATATTAAACTGCCCCTTCTTCTCAGTTGAAATGAAATATACTTGTGTTCTTTTATTTTCATGTAATTTGCTGTACATTTTCCTACTGCCTCTTTGCCTGAAGCTGAGTTATTCTGTTCTTTCTCTCTATTTGTGTGCATGCCACTTTTTATGTCTTTTGAATAGCCTCTTCTTTTTCTCCCTTTGTTTCACTTTCTTTTTTGTTATACATGGCATTGCTTGCCACACGTGTTGGCAAATGGTTTGCAATTTTGTGTTTGATACTGAATCTGATAGGTGATGCTCTGTGTGTTTGAGTGCTCACTTGTCATTCTTTTCATCTTTTTTTATTTTTTTCATTCACAGTATAGATGGAAGTGCATTATCCAGAATGGATGGCAAATCTCATGTGAATAGTGACTTGGTAAGCTCGCCGCAAATGCTATTCGATCGCCTTTGCCCATTGCTCATACTCAGGCTACTTCCTTTGAGAGTTTTCAATGACCTTCATTCTGCCATCATGTATGGGCAACTTCTTGATCAAGACATTGCACAGGGTATGTTTCCAGTTTCACATGATGACATAGCTGCCTTTTTCTGTTTAGTTAATTGAGGTGGTTCAATTTTCTGAGGACATTATTGCTAATGTGTATTAATTTGATGCAGGGACCTGTTTTTAAACAACTGCTTTCTTTACTGAACAACTTTTTGTTGGGGGATAGATGTGACATTCAAAATTTGTTTGCATGTTTTTTTGTGTGTTTGCATTTACAGATCATTCAGTGAAAAAAGTGCAATAATGAGGGGGAGGAATTTCAGCTCCACCCATCCCACTACTTTTGTGTTCTCTCATTCCCTTTTCCACCTCCTCTAATTGGCAGGCCTTTTCCAGTGCCAATAGGGCTCCCTTATCCAACTCCTTCCCTTTCCTCCTGTCACTGTGACTTCTTCTCGCTGCCCCATGCACAACCTCACTGATGTGAGGCCAAATGCTGACCTGGTGACAAGGTGGGGCCAGATTTGTCTCATTGATAGAAGGTGTTGTTTTGGGTGCAACTGTGAGAATAGGATATCGCATTGGGCTTGGGTGGGCAACTGATAGGGATTGTAGGGGAGGAAAGAAGGGGTGGTGGGTCTTGATGTTCCTTTAACCTGGACTGAAACTTTTTATCAACGATCTAGATTACTTTCAGGTAGAGGAAATGAGATATGAAGAAAGGGAAAATATTTAACTCCAGGGAATTGAAAATGATTAATTTTTTAGTATGCCTGAGGTCGGGCCATGAGATATCATGAGTTTCTAAATGATGGAAAACAATTTTCACACTTTTCAATTTTGTTAGGGAATATATTTTTGCTATCTTATCATCTCTATGGTTTTGTTTTTTTATTTTTATGAGGGGAGAGGGGTAGGTTTGCTCTTTAGGGCAATACTTACAGATTATGTTTAGGGGACTATGGACATTTTATTGTTCTTAATTGCTTGTATTCTGGTTGATCTTTTACCTTGTTTACTTTGTGACCTGCTTTTATATTCTTAAAAAACTTTGGATTGTGTGTACATTCCCATATAAATAAATCGAAGTATCCTTCCATACTGCATATCCAAGCTCTTTTAGAAATTGTAATATCAGAATATTGGCTTATCCACATCATATCATGTCTGTATATTGATTAGTTTCTCTGCTTTTTAGTATAAAAGTCACTACAAGTGGGAAATATAGATCTGAGGATGAATTCCCATGTTGTAGTGATACTGTGATACCTTTGTAGGCATGACATTTTGAGGATTCAGAGGGAAAGGCCGCTTGGCATATTTCTTCTTCTGATACATGCCTTGGAAAATATTATTCTCTGCTGATTGATTTTAATAGCAGCCCTTGTGATTTGGACATCATGAGAAGGAATTATTGCAACTATATGGTTGTAGCTTATGAATCAAATTTGCTCATGTTTGTTTTGTTGTCAATTAAAATGGATATGTGTGTCATTCTCTTGTTACAATGAGGCGTGGTTAACAATTGGTTTCTTGCTGTGGGGACCAGGCTATGAATTTATCGATATTGGTAACTATGAGTGTATTTCTGCTTTCCTATTCAACAGGTACGTACCGAATCTTTGATTGGTCCTTTTATCCTATGAAGTTTTCGCTTGAACAGAAAGCTTAGGTCTTTTTTTGACTATTTTTCTTTGCCAGGACATTTTGTCAGTTCGAATTTGGTGATGTCAGAAAACTTGCTGCTGAACTCTGTGGCCGTATTCATCCCCAAGTATGCATTTTATGTTATTTTTGCACCCTTTTGATGCAAAGATGTTGCAGACATATTTCATCCTGTAAATGGCATTGTATCCTTGTGTTCAATATAGGGTAAAAGCATAGGGTTAGAGCAAGAATGTTGGTTTAGCACTGTCGTGGACACAGGTGCATGTTAAAATAAAGTAAAAAATTCTTGATTGAATTACACGAGTCACATCTACTATTCCTTTCCATTTTACTGGTCTCTTATGGCCACTTAATAAGTGACAGGATGTTTTTGTCTATCTGAAAATATCCATCCTAGACAACTTTATAATGTATCAGCATTTGATTCTCAAATATGGTGTAGTTCACCAGGAAAGTGTTATAGGATGCTGGGAATCATGCAGAGCTGATATCATATGCAATGCTTAGTGTACGGGTTGCTTTTCAAGATGATCTCCAGTTTCTGATTCACAAAGACTTCAGAGCTTCTCGTTTAGTATCTTTTGTCATATATTTGGAGATAACTCTACCTTGTTCAAAACTGATGGACAAAGGGAGGATCTTCTCTGATTATTGTTTTTGTTGTCCACTTGTCCATGTTTTTATTTCCAAACTTGTTTCAGTTGGGTATGATTGTAGCTGTCATTGTGGTTTGGAATTGCGGTTATCGTATATTCCTAATGTTAACTTGTTCAATTTTATTTTATGTTCCCTTGTTTAAGAGTAAATATAAAGAAGCAGATAGCTGGGTTTGTGCATGTGTAAAGGCCTTGATATCAGCAGCCTTGGCAATTCTTATTTGGTTGCACGCATTTAGTTGGAGGGTGCTGATATTATTTGGCCCTTCCACATGCCTGAAGGAGCACGCAGTCATGGATGTAAATTTCACCATGAACAGCAAATGATATCTATTTGTGTTCCTTTTTCCAATAGTTACTTCATTCTATGAAAAACAAAATGCGATTCCAGTGGGCTCAATCAATGTTGCCTGGTTTCAATGTCGGATGTCTTCTATATAGTTGTTTTTCTTGCTGGGGAAAATGCTTTGCATCTTTCATAATGATAACATGAGTCCTCATAGTAATATTTTTGTTATTTTACTGCTTTATAAAACTGTAGGTGCTCTTTCCAGTTGCTTTTACTCAATTGGAATGTGCTGCAGAAATCAAGGATACGTTGAAGATAAAAGCTTGCCTCTTTTCAATTTGCTCTTCCCTCGCGGTAACTCTGTTTCTTAAACTCTGCTCGCCCTAAATTTCCTTTGCTCTCTCTCTCTCTCTCACATTTTTTTATGAAAGGGATGTGGGTTGTCACTATGCCAGAGTTTGCCTGTTCTTTACCCCGGATGTGTTTTTTCAGATTAGAGGCAGGGATTCTGTTTCACATCCTTTTACCGCCAAAATTCAAAGAGTACTTAAACGTATTCTGTTGTGGACTTCTGTGGATGGTGATGAAGGTGAAGTAGTTTCTATTACAAAGTTTCAATATCTCAGACTAGTTTATAAACAGTGAGAATTATATTTTTTCTTCCTGCCAGTTTCCAAAGCACAGCATGGGTGTATTGACTGCTTAGCTCTGATGATATGTGCTGAACTGCAAGTTTTAAAATCATTACAAGAATCTGCCTTTGAGAAATCTCCAATCACCAGTAAGAATGGTTTTTTTTTTTTGATGAGGGAATGGAAATGAAAATTTGACTGTGTAAAAATGGATTTAGAAATTACAAAAATTAGACTATTGTTGTGGCTCTTGTTGAGCTTTATACTAGGGTTTGTTTTCCAACCATTTTTGTTATTAAAATAAATGTTAGCTGAAGCTTATGCAGCCTTAACGCCTCAAACTGCTGAGGATTCAACCTCGGGAAGTTCAGTCCTTTCTTTTGTGATTGATCGTTTGACAAATGGAAAACTTGAAACTGAACTCCCCTCGGAAGTGTCTAAGAACTCTGCATCCAGAATGACGACATCATTTCGACTTTGCATGGCTAATGTCCTCATAAGTGCTTGCCAAAAGATTTCAGAGTCTGGCAAGGAAACTTTTGTTCAGAAGACTCTTCCACACCTTATTCAATCCATCAAGGTGAGCCTATTATTGAGGCATTGGTTCTTCAAGTTTTCTATTCTCAGCTGGTGAAATTGTGCTTTCCTGTGCTACTGGCCCATTCTGCATATTCTTAAAATGATGCAGGCGATGGAAGATGCAGAGATCAGAGCTGCTGGTATCCAGGTTCTGTTCTCATCTGTGTATCATTTGAAATTGGCTAATCTTCCTTATGCGTCTGCTCTTCTCAAGCTCTCCTTGAAGTCAATTAGGGGAGAATCTGTCGAGGTAATGAAGCTCAGTGTTATACAAATTGTGTATGATTAGTTGTATAATTTCCCCTTGTCCTCTTTTATTAGAAATTATTCATTGAGGGTTTGACTTGTGCAAGCCTTAAGCACCTCTCCCTTAATGAAATTCCATAAACAATATGCCTCTTGAAAAGCAAAAGAAGTGGGAAGGAGGAAGATGATGATGAGAAACAGAGGTGGCTTAATGCATGGTGCTTGGTTATTCCATATTTCCATGGATTTGGGAGCTAACATGTAAGAAATCCTAGTATTGTAGAGAGGATATTGAACATACAGCCTCCATTCACCATGCCTCAACCTAAGAAATAAAGTGGGATTAGAAGAAAAATCCATAGGGTTGAATCGCCATATCCTTAATCTCTTCTTTAGCAATCTGCCAAGTGCCAATAATTTTTTGCTTCTGGATTGTGTTGTCTTGCTTTTATTATGGCGTGGCTCAACAGAGAGTTCGTAAGGGGAAAAAACTAACCAGCAGTAGACATGCTTAAAGCAATACATTCCGTACACCTGCTTCACATCATTATGACCTATGAGACTGTCTTCACTATGTTGTCCATGCTAAGGCTGTCCCCACCAGCTACCATGGATACCACTTGCAACCTGCCATTGATATAATTATCGCTCAACCTGCAGTGTTACACTCCATTGACCACCTCATGCTTGGACCTCCCTTGACCGCCAAGAGTGAGTTACTTGCCACCATATCACCTTTTGTAATCGGGCAAACAAGTAGCACAAAAAAAAATACCATTAAACAGTTGTCAGAAAAAAGGCCACAAATTCAAGTCATCAGAAAACCCAAATGTAAGTCACAACAGAGAAGGTGAGTTAAAGACAGAAATCCTTGAATAGCAATGACTAATGGAAGGCTATGGTGGCCTGCAATGAGATTGGACAGAAGATCAAAACAAGCCCTTTGATTTATCATCAACCGGATGCTAGAAACTTCTTAGGGATAAAGTGGCAGTCTTCACCTCTATGGTGCTTGATTTTGGTTGCGAGGCCACTATGCCAGCAAAGTAATACGTGATGGTTAATGGTAGATGGGTTTTGTTGGTGGTGGTGCAGTGGAGGCTGAGCGTGGCAGTGTGTGATGGTGCAGTACTGGTCTAATTCTGTTTCTTTCTTTAAATCGAGGGTTTGTGTCCTTCCATTTTCTTACAGGGATTGGTAATCCTGTATTTTCTATGTCCATACGGGCCTTTCTGACATAGTGTTAACAAATGTGCTTCAAAGCATGGCTACGTGATGTGATCCTGTTCTACAAAGTCGAGTTAGTTTGAATCGTTTGTTGACACGTATATCATAGAAAACCACTTAAATTCTTTCAATATTGGACATTGGCCATATAGCAGTTTCGGATTCAAATTTCTTTAGAAAAATGATATCTTCTCTCATGTTGTTCATCAGACCTGTGCTTGATCTCCCCACCAACTTTCCTGGGGGAAAAAACCTTTATTGATCAACGTCTTAGGGGCATTGTGGCATAAGTTGGCGTATCTATTTTGGTCTTGCGTAATGCCATAAAATAAGTTTCCAACACTTGAAAAATCCCCCTCTGGTCCAAGTTTCCAATTACTATGTACATTGCTTGTTCTTTAGGAGAGGGTGGCGGGCGCTAAGCTGATGGCATCTCTCATGGCTAGTGAGGATGTAGTGGTTGAAAGCATTTCCGAGGGGCTGTTGGAAGCAAGATCTGTTCTGTCCCGTGCGTCTATGTCGGATCCTTCATTGGAGTTGAGACGGCTGTGCCATACATTGCTGGCCTGTTTAACTTCTAGATAGGCTGCTCATTTTACAGGTAATTTTCCCACCCCTTCAGTCTTAGCTGCTGTTACATTACAGCTCTCTTTTTATTATGTACAGTCTTTGTTTTTGTCTGAGTTTTGACAGTAGCTATTTATTATTCATATAGAGAACATTAGAAGATTGAAATTTATAGGGCTTTTGATTTGATGCAATGACATTTGATGGGAATAAATAATTATTTATTTATTTATTTTGTTGTATGGGATTTTTATTGCTATGTACATTCGAAGTATAACGGTGATCTAAAAATAAATAGATCTTAGAAAATAAATATTCTCAGTTGGATTTCTGCTGGTTGCAGCGGCCACCCCCACGATAGTCATGCACCTCGCTGCCACCATCCGTCGGTGCTTACGCTGCGTTTTAATGCCCTGGTGGTGGCAGGTATATCCGTTTTCAAGTGGAATGATTTAACCTAAATGATATAATGTTCATTCTTGTCTTATATATTAAAAATATTTTTTATATATTTATTTATATCAAAATTGATAAAATTAATCATTTTATTTAAATTTTATACTCTATGTTTAAAATGGTAATTTTAGTACATATGATTATATAAATAGGCATGTAAATAGTATTATTTATTTATTTAGTAACATATATTTCTCTCACCTTATCATATGCCATCAAGTAAACACTTATGGTCGTCGGTACAGTTCTAAAAATGTGTAAAATAAGAAAAAAAAAAGAGTTAATAATGCCTTTTGATGTGTTTGAATGTTTAAAAGATAAAAAATTATATAAAAACCTCAAGTTAAATAATGTATTGTTTTGGAGTTTTATTTTCCATTTAAAATTATTTTTATTAAAAAAATTATTTTCAAATAAACCGTTAGAATAATTTCCTTTCTAAGATTAAAGGATGGAGTACATGCTGCATTCTCTTCTTTTCAACAATTTTTATGTTGCATTATCTATGGATCTTACTCCTCCAGACGTCAGACGACTGCCGAAACATCACCATTAATCTCCAACCCTCGATATTCAGTGAATTTGAATAACAAATAATGAAATATTGTTATCATTTTAAAAATTATCTCTTTATTATTTATATTTATTTTGTGGTAACATTTTTGTATTGTGGTAAATATTTTATAAAATACTCATTTACATTTATTCATGTTTAGATTATCATTTGAGTTCTCCGGTTGTAGTGTTGACAAATATTTTCGATTTAAAATGAAGTAAATAGTGCTAATGTAATAACTTTGTATTTCAACAACACAAATGAAATGCAACGCTTTATAAAAAATATTGAATGAAATCGGATTTCAAGTTAAGTAAAATATTTATCCGGTGATATCATTGTTTTATAAATTCGAAAGTAGGTTTTTATAATTTTCATAAAAGATTTGAATTACGCATTATGAGTAAATCTTTCAGTTTGTAAAATGTAAACCGTTAGGCTCCTGTTAGTAAATTATTTATAATATTGAGTGCAAGCTATGATATTTATATTGATTTGTTTTGAATGTTAAAATAAAATTATTAGTAAATTGTCAATAAATTTGAGGCGTACCTGGATCCGACTTCGAACAGATTCGGATTCTTCTTGGATGATTCGATCTGGCTCCGTTCACCGAGTGCGGGTCCTGCACATCACTAAAACGAATAAGAGGTCAGCGTTATCGGCGGAAAGTTGTTCCACCGAAAATACTCCGATGTTCAAGTCAGTAAGCTAATATCCATGAAAGAAACTGAAAAGCTTGAGAGTTGAATGAGGGGGATAAGGAGTGTGTAGATCCATATGTAAGAGAGACGCGATGCCTTTCTTATATCTGGATGGCGGGAAGGTAGGAAGCGGCCGTGAAGGGCTTGCTTATTGCCGTAGAGAGGGTTTGAGGTTCTGAGAGCCTCTGGCCACAGTAGACAAAATGGAGCTTGTTTTAGAACAATTAGGATATTTTGTGTAATTCGATCGGTATCAATCAGTAGGCGTATAATTGAGAGCTTGAAGGAAAGCTTGAATGATAGCCTGAATGAATGTGTAAGCGAAAGCCTGAATGAATGCGTGACTGAATGCCTGAATCAAAGCGTCAAAGAATGCGTGAATCCAAGCGTGAATGAAAGTGTCAATGAAAGCGTACCTAGAACTAGGGTTCTAGGGTTTATTTATGGTCGAGAGGGTGATTCTCCTTCTTTGGAAGGCGGGATCCCCTATCTCTACCTTGGCTGGCTTGCCTTCTAGAGCAGACGCCAATTGTCAAGGTGGGTGTGATAGTTTTCTTGTGCGACGGCCAACAGCTTTCCAAGTTCGCTTCCTTCCTTGTCAACATGTTACCATTGGAGTGCCTTGGCGGGCAAGATACTGGGAAGATCTGGTACCTCCCTTATTTGAAGGACACCAATCTTGTCAATATCCTCTTAGAATTATGGAAGACGCATGGAAGGCTGTGGTTGGCCGTGGGGTGAGTCGTGGGCCCAAACAAAGTAGGCTCATTACTGTAGAAAGGCATTATTTGGGCCCAATGTGTAGGGTGCAGACGGTCAACGCCTGAGTTAACCGTCAGCGTGTTGGCCGCCCTCGCAAAGGATAAAAGGAGAGTGGCTGACGATCCACTAGTGGGCTGTGGGCCATAGTGGAATGGGCCCATCACTGTAGGAAAGCTTCTAAAGGTCCAGTTTGGCTTCGCACGACGG
>JAOVVI020010923.1:0-12859 GCA_028571085.2 Nepenthes alata
ATACCCGCTATTTTTTATGTAAAGCTATTTCGACGAGATGTTTCTTCCTTTTTTAAATAAACCAAACCTCCCTCCACTTGAAAAAAAAAAGAGCACATGATATCTTAATTAAAATCAGAGTAAAGCTTCCATAGAATTATTAAGTGTGCATGAGGGAATTTAAAATAATCAACAGTTTCTTAGGAGATCATTTTTTCGTGTTTGAAAAGAAAGCCTTAATATTTTGATATCTCTGACCTATTTTGATTGTACACCTTATATTTATTTGCCTATAAATTATTAGGTTCCAACGTGGGACTTGTGCGCAGATTTGAGGCACGGTTTGTTAAGAGGACTTCGATCAATTTGAGATTCAATCGAAGAGACAATGTGTAAATAGTTATAAATCTACAAATTTATACAGAACCATAATTAGTCACGTATTCAATGTTAATCTGTTAGAAAATTCAAAGCATATTTTTATAGGTTTATAAATAAACTCTTCTCATATAATAGATTTTTATTTTAACTCAAAGCATAAAAAATGTTCTCGATGAACAAGTTATTTAACAGTTTTTCTTTTGTCACCAAATATTATACTCTTAATATTTACACATCCGAATAGCGCTAGCTTATATTTTAACATCTAGACATGTTTTTTTAGGTGTATTGAAGTTGTGAGTTTTAATTTTAAACTCCCACACAAAAATGCCTATACACCTCTCTTTTAGATTCCCGTGCGTCTAAACGTCGTTCAATCAAAATATATGATCACCAGTTCAATTTTTACTGTTGTGTGTTTACCGTATAAGTCTTTAAGGGTGATATCATACACCCAGAGAAGTAAAAGACTCTCTTCCCCTCCACCTGTAACTCCAAGAGAAACAGTTAGGCAATACCCATCAACATATAAAATGCTCACACTTCCAAATCTCCCTATTTCATCTTCTGGCCAACCGAGAAGTCCAATTTACAAGCAAAGACTGCCGAAGAAGTCTATGAAGAGTATCTGAATATGTACGGACGATTAAAAAAATGTGATTATCATTCATGAGGTTTCCTACTTTCTATGCTGTGTAAGAATAGGCAAACTCACCCCATCTAAAACGAATGTCATGCTCCCGCTGTGTAAAACCATCCCCTTCGATCAATAGTATGCTACGAAAGTATCATCGACATCCGTGCAACGACTACCCAAAGGGCCCAAGTTGAAAAACGACCAATGCAGCTCGAGGCAAGGAGGGAAAAGCAACCTCCTCGGATCAAGCAATCGAGCAAACCTTATCTGGAAATGAGAGAGCACGACGTCAAACCATCTCAATTGCTAAGCTTCGGGATGCCAAGACACAACTATAGATATGCAGAACAGAAAAGGTAGCCCGGTGCAAGGTTACTAGTAGTGCTGAATCGGTCTTACATATATACAACCCTATCTCTATATTTGTAAAGAGATTGTTTATGTGAACCCAACCTGCGACCTTTCCATCATAATGAAATAACATTAACTGTGCCAATGCTTATCCTTTGCTCTTAGTGGACCATATTTGAGAGTAATTTTATTGCTAGCTGCAATAACCTACAATTTAAATTGTTCTTAATCATCCCTACGTGTTCTTTTGCTGCATATACGAATAAGCACTAAAAAAATATCATTAATCTGGGAATTTCGGCTTTTTATGTGAAGCTAAAAAAGACAAAGATAACCAAATTTATTACAGAAAATTTGGACAGAGAAATCAATAAGAAAAATTTTTTTTTTAATATATTTTTTTGATAAGAAAAAAATAAAAATAAAAAATTTATTTTTTCTTTGTTTGGATTCTGACCAAAAAAAAATCACATAAAAAATAAATTAAAATTATTTTCTTTGTCTGGTTGTCCAAGGGAAAAAGAAAAAAAAAAATGTGAGTCCCTTAATATTGTAATTTTTTTTATATATTTGTTATTAAGTTTGTTTTCCTTATAATTTTCCTTGTAAATCAAATAAAATACAAATATATCTTTTCTGATATATTTTTTCTTTTTTTCAAAATTTTCTAAAACCACACCGGCCCTCAACATATTGGAGACAGTTTTAAAAGAGTAGGAAAAAAAACGTGAGAATGCTAAAGCAACATCAGAGATTCAATAGCATTACCTCGGCCGGAGGCGCTACAGCACATGCGACTATCGTCCACATATGTTGCCTGTAATCCCATCATCCATGAACCCACTGATACATCATCGTGAGCATAAATCTTCAAAGACACGCTGTCCATACGACACAAAAGTAACCAACTGAGATTGGTAGATGCCAATAAAATATAACAATTAGTTGAACTGCTTTGATTAGCAATCGTCTAACAATGCTTGGTTAATTTGGCTCTTTTACTTTATCCTAAAGCATTCACATGAATACAGGACCCTGGAAATCAAGTGAATAATCTATCAAAATATTGGAAAAATACTCGAATCTAATACCTGGACCTACACGACAAAAACAAGCCTTGTGTTCCACACAGTGGAGTTGGGTATATGATTCCGTTTTCGTCATTCCATTCGATTTAATATAACATCCTCTGAAAAGTACAAGTAATTTTGAATCGTTTTTATCGTATCACTCCAAATTTTCTTAGGATTAAATCTTCTTTTCTTTCCTTGAATCACAACTAACTCACATTTATTCAGATATGTTTTCTTTGGCATTCGTTTTAAGAATTCAACCACCCTAAATGTCCTTCACTCATCTTATATTTTATAAACGCAATTCCTAAATGTATATAAATGTTATAATCCTTATCTTGTCCTTTAATGTCACTCCATTGATCTAGCTTAGCATTCTTTAACTTCATCACGGATTTTTCATATCTCAATAACATACCAAAGATCCAATAAGATCCAGCACTCATACCCAAGAAAAACAGATTTTGCAAACATCACCCAAAAAAATTTCAAGCAGTTTATCCTGCTGACCTGGATTATGAAAATGATTCATTTTTTGCTTATCAAGTCTCATAAATAACTACATATTTGAATCATTAGAAATAAACGGTGTAAATTGGAATCATTGTTGAAGGTGTCAATCATATGCAACATTTAGTCTGCCTTAGCTTTATTCCAGCCTATCGGAGCAAATTTTAGCTTTATCAAGCAATCATATCTTAGGTTTCTAGTGAAGCTTGATTTCTAAAAGTAATCAACACAAAAATATATTGATATTTCTTGCTTTATCACAAAGAAGATGCCGCGTGCAATAGATAATATAACATAACCCAGAATCTCATGCGTAGCACAAATAAGAGAAGAAGCACCAACCTGTTTACAAAGACATACTGCGCTAATTTTCTTGAAAGTATAACAAGTGAGCCTGCAGCATGTCGAAAATACCTGATGGAAAGATGAACAAAATAATTTGAAGCCCATAACTACAATAATAATGTCTACTCCATCAACATGGTAGTACAAGCATACAAATTATCATTTTTATCAAGCAGTAAAAGTTTGATAAAATCAAAATTTTGATACCATTAGGACAAAAACAAAAAAAAACACAAAAAAGTCCTAAATGTGCTTTAAATTCAAGCTTCCCAATTACAGAAGAGTAAAACTGTTTCTACTAAACAACAACACTAACAACGCCTAAAGAAACTCACTAAGAACAACAGTCTTGGATTTGATTTGAATTCAAGCATCTCATTTATAGAAGAGGAAAATGTTTCACTAAGAACAACAACAAAGCTTAAGTCCCTCTGTAATAGTGTCCCTCGATGAATCCTTCATTACCGTTTCACTTGAGTTACACAACATCCTCAGAAAGTCGAAGCATATTGAAATTCTTACCTACCTTGCGCCAAGCTTTTTCTAGGCCTATTCCTCTCTTTATTGCCTGCAACCTCAATCAAAGCATTCTGCCTCAACCCTGCTTTATGAAATGTACATTTGTAGTTCAAATTATTTTAAATATCATTTTTCCATCATATCTTCTATAGATGATTTCTCATGTTATCTTTTAAGGTTACATTAGTCATTCATGTTAATATCTTCATTTCAGCCACACCTACTTCCAACCTCTATAGGAGCATAATCATCTACAACTAACACATGAATCAATTCTTATCAACCACTTCATTTTATGAGCTCAGCTCATTTTTCAGTATATAAGTAAACAAAAATTTAAAAAGAAAAAAATTGCATAAAACACAAATCTACTTCCATTTTGCCCTGCGGACTTCTCACATTGGCCCAAATTGTATACCATTAAAGCTACTCCTTCCACATTTCGATGCATAATAGCTGATCCCCACCGAGCTGAAACTTCATATTTCCTTACCTTACCTACTCTGTGAACCGGATACTGGTTGTTGGCTTCACATTATCTCCAGACAACTCTATTTATACAGTTGACAATAATTGATGATCAAGGATCCAACAACTAAGGAATATTTCTATGAAAACGAAGGAAAACTCAAATTGCATAGATGGTCTGCAATTCTAAGGTTATACTGACAAAATAGAAAACTGAAGTATATCAAAGAAGAAATTGATCTTTTTAAGTATGAATATTTTTATTCCAATTATGAAACATCTGCTTCTCTTACAAATATCGCAACACACAAAGGGCAAGGATATTTCTAAAAAATAAAAGGTAAGTCACATAGGATATCCAACTGTCTTGCAGAATCTTCTCAGAGGGAACAAATAATACTCACTCAGCCGAAGCAATCCAGCAATTAATCATGAACTGCTCCTCAATAATGTACAACGCGCTAAGACAATATCTCTTAGAACACACACACTGGCACACACACACAAGTATCACTCAGATGATGTCTCTCAAGGATTTAATAGTTTAGAATTACATGTAAGCTTAAAAGTTACTATTTGGTAGTAAGTTTAGTAACTTCAGCAACGTAATTCCCCATAGAATAAGAATAAAAGAAGAGTCCGTAGCACATTAAGCAAACCCCAAAAAAAAAAAGGCAATTTTGGGCAATTCCCTTAAAATGAAAAAGCAAACAAAAGTCAAGTCCAACATGGTCATAGTATAGTTATTTTTTTCTTCTTATGTGCACCTTGTCCAAAGGAATACATTTTGGGAAGAAAGGATCACTTGCCCATGAGTGTAAGAATGTTATTTAGAACACCTAACATGAAAAGTCTTCAGTTTTGGAGTATTGATTTCACTTATCCAGTACAAATCATGAAGTTGAAAATGAAGTGATATTTCTAAATTTGGTAGTCAGTAAGGTATGAAGAGTCGCATAAAATAAAGGTCCATTTACAATTATTTTCTACAAGATAGAACTCACGATTTCTGATCCCCGAATTTCCACCATTCAGGTTCATACCATTGCTTTCCCCTGCAAAGTAAATGGAACACTAAGAAGTTAATGTTCACAGCTGTTATCTTAGAATGCTCTCAGACTAGCTGGAGCAGGAAGTAAATGCCAGGCCAATTTCTCATGCAGTATGCCCAGCTATGTAAAGAAGAAAAACCAACAGTAACCCAAGCTATTTATAAAGGAGGAAATCTAGAAACATGAGTTATTGGTAAAGCTGTAGCAATAACAATAACAAAAGATCCACTTGGCTTGGAGTATCACAAAAATGCAAGAGCAAATACAAACCACAAACAAGTAACATCATAGTTATGCCAAAGACTAGTTCAGGATGATGCAATGGACATTTTTTTGGCACTAAACTACAGTGTCACTGATGTAAAAGGATGCAGGGCTCACTCTTCAGTTATCACCTCCCCAGATTTCATACATCCAATATAAGCATCTTGTTGACTCCGGCGGTTCTCAAGAAGTCCAATTAACCCATCTGATACACCAGAGGACCACACAAAGCGTTCTTTCAAAACATCTAAATGGAAATGCAATAATGCAAATAGTGATATCATGATAGATGGATAAACTTTCAATCTTTACCAAGATCCAAGTCAATGTTGTCATCAACTTTTACATAAAAGTCTGCATCCCAGCTTTGAACTGCTGTACTGAAGAAGAACTTTGCTTTTTTAGATAACTCTTCTTCAGCCTCCTCATGACCTTCCTAAAAGCATCATAATGACACATCCATCAATGAAAAGGATCAAAGTGGACATTACTGCGAAACTAATTTTGGGAAAACAAATTGCATGCAGCATAGACAACTGTCTGATGACTATCCATGTCAGTCTCAGAATCCATTTCATCTCAGAATCACACTTTGCTTTGAATTTCTCTAGCAGATATATTCCAGTGTATTGAAGCCTGTCTTCAACTTTCAAAAAGAGACACAGTAGGAATTTCTTAAACAATCTCCAGCCACAATATTGGAAGACCCAATAGGAACTTGTATAGAGGGAATCCTGCAGATATTCGTCATAGAAAGTTTCTGAATAGATTGACGAGCCCAACACAAATATCTTTTAGCAAACATGTATGGTTCCTTATAACTTCTAGTTTGGCAACAGAAATTATAGAACTGAATCCGCTAATGAAGCTTACAGATTTAGGCATGAGGATAAAATTACAATATCATAGTTTTCCATGAAATATAAGGTATGCCAAGTCTTAGAAGTTAGCTCAACTGAGTCAATAACAGTGAACATAAACAGAGATCTATTAGTCGAATTAATATGTAGCAAAACTTCTTGGAATTCACAGGGGAATGATGACTGGTGCTAAGTTAAATATAATGCAAAATCACATCTACTTGTTTAGTAAAAATCCAAAATTTTATCGATCCAAGGAATGTATAATGTTTCGGTTTTTCCCCCCTCCAATAGAACTTAGATGTGTTCCAGAAATGATTGTCATCAGTCCAGGGTATAGACTATGACTATGAAAGGCTCAAGTTTCTGTTATATAAGTGGTTGTTCTAAGAAGAAATGATTCTAATAGAATTGAGAAATTAATAAATAAAGAATTCCAAACATGTTTTCTCACCTCCATTTTACAAATAGAAGATTTTGATACTAATGTCTCAAATTCGGAAAGCCAAACAGAAATTAACTAAACAAGATGGCATAACTTTCGACATATTTCTGTTTAAATAGACATAGGATGGCCTTTATTTCGAGGAGAGAGCTTTGCTAATGTAGCTAAAGAGAGGCTTATATGAACATAGAAAAATGAATGATGTTTATAACACATAGAAAAACAACAGAAGTCACCCATCAAGTCATTTAGCCCCTATTAACTTCATACTGTTTGACTTGATCTAAAACAATATCTCAAAAGTACTGACATAAGTTACTGAAAGCTTAAATGCAAATGGTCAATAATGGTGTCTAGTTATACTGATTCATCTGAAAACAAATGTCATTGGCGACAAGGATTTAGTTTTGCTAAGATGAAATATCTGTTGAAAGTTGGATTTGTTGACTTGGTCTAATAAGGGGTCTCTCATAAGGCATATGAAACGTCCAAGAAATAAGTGTCTCCAAACACTTCAAAAACTACTCAATTTCCTACTCAAAAACAAGTTCTTAATGAAAATGGGAGGAACTCGTAACAAAAAGCAAAAAGAAAAGAAAAAAGGGAGATTTACACATGCCATAATTGCATTCTTGAACTGTTGGGTGTTATTGAATGTCATATCACATTTCTAATGACCAAGTTTATTGTTAAAATTATTGAATGAACTGTATGAAATTGAAAAGAAAAAAGAAAAAAGAAATCAAGAATTTAGTTGGAATTGACTTTTTTACACATAAGACATGATATTACATTTCCAATGTCCATGTCAACTGTTAACTTATTGAATAGACTATATGATTAATAAAAAAAAGAAATTAAGAATTGAGTTGGAATAGCTTTATGTACACATAAGACATGAAATTAATTAGAAGATAATATCACATAATGTCTTCTCTCAAAATGCTTTCACAAAAAAGATCTCATTTTGATCACGTGACCTCAACTTACAAGAATCAAGAAATCTTTAGTGTGTTGATTTTCCTCATCAATACCACGATCCAAGCTATCACCTCGATTAGGACTGCATCACCCAACAGCAAAACAATACTAGTATTAGAACTTGTCTTATCAGTACTACAATGACTATGATACTGGCAAATGAAAAGGGAATATTTATGCAGTATCAGTGTAAGTACAAATGTTAGAAGTAGCATTGAACATGAGAAAAACCTCCGACCAATTACAAAACGTATGACTACTCCTTTATCCTCGAGCTTTGTTAACTTGTCACCTGTGGAAACCATATCTATCACAATTAGTGTCACTAAAAATTTAAATTTGAGACAAATGATATAATGCAAACTTGAATTTGAATATATGGATATATCACAAAATTGTGAAATACTGGTATTACAAATAAAGTGAGGGTTCTGCCTTCACACAATTGACAAAATATGCAATATGTTCACTACGCAGAAATCATGAGCAAATTAAGCCCTGAATATATAATAAGAATAAGAGACTTTGGAAAAAGACATTAACGCTTTACAAGATATGCCAAAAACTGAAGAGGGAAGATGAAGGAGAATAATGGAAAGGTGGTACTAACTGCTTGAGAAGGTGACTACCTTTCCCAAAAAATTGACACACGGGGAAGGGGCAGGTACTAGATAGCAGTCATCTCATACCTGCTGATTCATCATAAGGAACAACAAAAAGAGCCATCTTTCAACTTGTCTAATTTGTCCACTCATAACATTTTGTTCGCAATGGGAAAGGTAGCAGGGATTTGCTAGTCCTCTATCTGTCCTTATTTACCACTATCTCTGGACATACTTATTCAAAATAGAAATCAGCCTCTGTAAAACTATATTCTTCTATCAGAACCAACTAAGATACATTCAATAACTTCTTGGAATGAAGATAGACGTTTACAACCAACAGAAAAAATGGTAAACAAAATTCAAAAATAACAAGTGAACCATCTAAGAAAAAAGGGATTAGTGAAGTCTAACCATCCAGCCAAAAATCAACCTCACCCCACCCCACCCCCACCTCGCCAAACAAAAAAAGAAAGAAACAAAAGAAGAGGCCTAATCCTGGGAGAGAACTGGACAGACTAGCAGATCAGAATGAGAGATAATGCAAGTGAAAGCTATTTCAATAATCTTTGTAATAATATCATTTACAATATGCAAGAAGAAAAAGAAGCTAACATAACCATTTAAACACTCATCAACAATATTGAACTTAGCAAACCTCTGGGCATCCAAGATCCTCTAAACACGTTACGCCGTAAATGACTACCAAATCCAGTGTAAACTCCAATCACAGCAAGAAGCTTTTGGCCTGAAGAAGAACCACTATGCTTCAACTGACTTTGGAGATATCCTTGGCTCTTTGCCAATGTTAAATCCATCTCTGCCTCCACAATCCTCCTCTCCAAGTCTCTAGAAATAATCCACTGTTAGCACCATAACAAGAGCTCATACAACACGAACTGATTCAATTTCTGCATGGTTGTATGTATGTATATGAGAGAGAGAGAGAGTACTTGCATCCTAAGATCATTAGCTTATCTTCAACTGTGAATGTTTTCGGTCTCTGCAATAGAAATATAAGGAATAGCATAATTCAAAAGACCGAAGTTGGGGGGGGGGGGGAGGTGGGCTTTATTACTCGTCACATTCCAATTCATTGTAATAAATTACTACAGAAAAACAAGCTACTCATTCAAGCAGTGCTTTTGAATATGCAAAGTATTCGAAGAGAACATTTGAAGTGCCTTTATCAATACATCTAAATTCTACAATTCACAGTCTTCTTTGTTTGCTAAACCTCGTAGCAAACAAATATAAAGTCTTCAACTCAAAAAGATTAGTAGAGACCAACCTGATCTAAATTTTTCCTGAGAAGATCAGCCAGTAAATTTCTGTTCTCTGCTTCTTGCCACAACCTGATTAACAAATTAAATAATTCAAGACAGATTGAGAAGTGAATAGAGACAAGTGTGCTACCAAAAAAGAGTGCAGGTGGATAAGATTTTCATACACAAACAAAGAGAAAAAAAAAACACTAACTCAAACTACAAAACTAAACTACTATAGAAAATCAAGTAAACAAATACCTACCTTAGCAGAACTATCCTAATCAATTCGAAATATATCATCAGTGATGTAAAGATACTTCAAAATTCTTACTTCTGGTACACGAAGAAGGAAAGAACTAAGTGGTGGGCATTTGCAAAATAAAATGGGAAATGTTCGAGCACATGTGACAATGCGAGCACATGTGACTGTTTGGATGGGCATTATTGTTCAAATGGAAATTACATATCCAAACAACAAGACTGTTAAAAGCAATATGACCGTGCAAAAGACACCCGTATATTGCAAGCGGAATAGACACAACTTTTCATTCTACAGCCAATAAAACCATCATTTATGGACAGATTTTGCAAGAACCAGAAAAATACAAATGCCTGCATTTTCTCCCAGAAATCATATGATATTCTTAGATACTGTCTGCTGTAGGATGTAGTTTCTGATTGCTAGATAATCCTCTCTCTACATTGAAGGCTATCGATTAAATTTTGTTGCTGCAAGAAAAAGTCAAACGTAGGGCAATCCTGTTTCTCCATAGAAGCTATGGGATTAAATTCTGTTTGTGCAAGACAAGTCAAACATACGGCTTTATTAAATTTTATTGAGGATTGGATGTACCCATTTGCATACCACAGTTTTTATTTGGTACGGGCGAATATAGCCTTAAAAAGTGGGGGTTGATACACACATTAAGGCTTATCCTCAACACTTCTACGTCCTAATTGTTGGGGTCACTCCCTCGTGGCACTTATGTCTGCGGACTCAAGAGGAAAAGGACGCGGACTTTCTTGAGTGGTCTAAGAAGCCTATCATGTCCGAGAGGACTCGTTGGAGGCGTCATGTCCGAGAGGTTGTTGAGGACATGGATGAGGACTCCAGGAATCTAGGCGTTGACTCTCTCTCTCTCCCGTAGGCCTGTTGTAGCCGCGCCTTGCAGGTGGACAGTTGATCCACTCTGATTGGACGTTGAGGCAGCTACAACTTCCTAGGGTGTCAGGCCTGCCATTCTGGCACGCCGGCCGTGTGCGTACCATGGCAGGCCTAGGGGGCGTGGTCCTACAACACTACTGGCAGTAGGGTGGCTGGTTAACCAGTAGGCCCTTTGTGTATATAAAGGCTTGAGCCCTTGCTTGTCTTATAAACGTTGAGCACGTTGTTGGCTGCGTATTGTGAGACGTGAGAGAATCTTGAAGGAACTTAGAGAGAGCTGTGGACAAGCCTTGTTGTAAAGATAGAGTGAAAAACACTTTTAAAAAGAGATTGTGTGATATACACTTAGTGATTGTTTTCTTTTATTTGAGCTTTGTGTAGCTAACAACATTCTTGTAAACAATCATTCTTTATAGTGTATTCTTTGGTGATTTTTTCCTTAGTTAATAAGGGTCTTTTCACGTTAAATCTCGAATGTGTTTCTCTCATTTTTTTTCTATCTCTACTTTTGGCTGTCCGTCCGGGAGCTCTGCTTTATTGCTGTCCAAGTGCCCCGTCCGCTTTGTCACCGTGTCTTCCGTTTTGCGCCAACAAGTGGTATCAGAGACTTTGGTTCTTTGAATAGTGACCTTGTTGCTGGCTATTATGCAGGTTGGAAGCAAAATGACTTGCTTAAATGGAACCAACTTTGACACTTAGCAAAGCAAGATGTCAGACTTGCTCTTTGTGAAGTCTATGCACAATCCCGTTTTTGCCACAGAAAAGCCGGCGGCAAAAACGGACGAAGAGTGGACGTTGGAGCACAAGCAAGTGTGTGGGTTCATACGGCAGCTTGTGGACGACAACGTGTACAACCACGTTCGGGGAGAGTCCAATGCCAAGGAGCTTTGGGAGAAGCTGCAAAATCGCTATGCCTCCAAGACGGGAAATAACAAAATTTTTCACTTGATGAGGCTGATGCAGATCCGGTATAAGGACGGCTCATCTGTGGCCGACCACCTGAATGAATTTCAGGGCTGTGTGGACCGACTGAATGGCATGGGAATCAAGTTTGAGGATGAGGTGCTCGAACTCTGACTCCTTACAACCCTCCCGGACTCATGGGAGGTCATGAGGATCACCATTGCCAATACAGCTCCAGGCGGCGTGTTGACTTTGGAGATGGCCAAAGAAGCTATGCTGAACAAGGAGGTGAGACGACGGTCTCAAGGCACGTCCACCTCTCAACACTCCGAGGTCCTTGTTACTGAATTTAGGGGAAGGAGCCGAGGACGTGGCCCAAAGTTTGAAGATAAAGGGCGGAGTAAGTCACATTCTCGGTACCAGAACATGGAGTGCCACCATTGTGGCAAGAAGGGCCACATCAAGAAGTTTTGTTATAAGTGAAAGCGTGAAAACACTGAAAAAGAAAGAGGAAAAAAGAGATGCGGCGAGGAAGAGTCATCAGTCTCTGTTGACACAGGAGGTGACCTCTTTCTGGCTTGCGAGTCTGAAGACTCTGTAAGCGTGGCTGAGCAAGCCTCTGACTGGGTAGTAGATTCTGGCGCTTCCATCCACGTCACTTCCAGGAGAAAGCTGTTCTCCACTTACACTCCATGTGCCCCAGGAGTGTTGAAGATGAGCAACATGGAGACGTCCGAGATAATTGGAAGAGGCGACGTCTCCTTGCTGGCGAACAATGGAGCCCGACTGATTTTGAGGGACGTCCGACACGTCCCCGATATTCATATGAATATCATTTCAATAGGACGGCTTGATGATGAATACTACTACAACGTCTTTTGTGACGGCGGTTTCAAGCTGAGCAAAGGTTCCATGGTGGTTGCCCGATGAGTAAAGGCCTCAGCCCTTTACGCGCTGAAAGCCAAGGCCGAGGAGGCAGAGTTGAATGCCACAAGTTGTGTGGAGTCCTCGGGCCTGTGGCACAAAAGGCTTGGACACATGAGTGAGCGGGGCATG
>JAOVVI020010924.1:0-12859 GCA_028571085.2 Nepenthes alata
TTATGTTTTAGTTTTAAATTTTGGGGTTCCGCTAGTGTGGGCGGCTCGAGCCTTGTGTTTGAGTTTGATTTTTTTTTGGGTTCGGGTCGCCACACCATTTGTCAGTAAATTTATTTTAAGGCAACCAAATATATTCCTTCCACGTAATTATTGGCCATACTTTTTTTTTTAATTTTTTGATACTGCATCTAATTTTAGCAAAATTGCATTTCAACTTTCACTTGTTCTTGGCAGTTCATCATGCAAACAAGTAACTAGCCCAATGTAATGGAAATTCCCATCTTCCATCCCCTTAAAGACCAATGTTAGTATTGCTCCCGGTGAACATATCATACAATGGGATTTGACAGTCATCCAACACTAGAAAAATGTTCCCGTAGATATGCATACATAGAGCTAACAAGTTTGGTTGCCGGAATGAAATAATGTGATAATGAAACAAGTATTATTAGGAATAAGAATTACTTGTATATTGTGGTAATAAATATTATATTGTTTGGTTTAATGAGGAATAACTATTCCATTCCAGAATTAGATTTTGATAGCGTGGAAATTGCAATTTCAAGTGTTTCATATCGTGGCCAGCAGTGATGCCAGATGGCAAAGGTAGCCAACGTTGGCAGGAGTGGATGGTCGACATTGACGGAGGGCTGTCAGCCGCAGCACGAGCTAGAGTGGGACTGTTTGCAGCCACCTGGGAATTGCGATTCCCTGGAGTCTAAGAATATAAAAAAAATACTTCCTTGCTCCCCACCCAGTATTATTCTCACTTCTTGGTTAAGTAAAATTCCCTAAGAATAACTATTTACCCTGTCAAGTTTCTACCAAAAAAAGAATCGTAATTCCTTGGATTAACGCTGAAATGCATTCAACTAAGCATCTCGTTGTAGGGTGTCAACAATAAACCTCTACCACAGCACTCACGATCTAAGTATCTTATTGTACAAAAACTGAAGTAAAGTCAAGCATTTGTAGCCATCTCAACTAAAGTATTTATATGACTTACCTCATCCTACCCATTGCCGCTAAACACAATCAAATCACATTTGCTCACCACTAACCTACATTTTAGTGCCAAACAATCATAAATTCCTTCTGAATTTTATCTAGTACTGGTGCTACCTCAAACTTCTCAGTATGTATTCATTCTCAACTTACTTTTATAACTTCTTAACATCCTCCCTTTAGCTACACTTCTGTTTATGCTTTTACTGGTGCCTAACAATCGAATCCATATAATATAAATGATCTATTGGCCAACCTTGGAAAAATTTTCCTTTTAATTACATAGGACCATAACACTCCACATGCAATTTTGCATTTCCACCAGCCTGCCTTAACTCCATGCATTATTCTTACAAAAAAGGGAGTTAATTGTACCAAGTCCATAAAGTAGGATTTTTGAGTTTGATTTGATGATAATGTTCTTTTGGTTAGATGATAATGTTGATGTATCAGCAAACAGACAGCTAAAATGCCTCTTGCATCTCATAAACCCAGCCAGAGACAATGCGACTAACAGTGATTAAGTCCATAGGGGCAGCAGTGTTCCTACTTAGCGGCAAAAACTAAGCAAGCAGTATTAGAAGTAAAACTTACTGCAAGACTCTCAGCAACTAACTTGACACTCCTGGTAATTGCAGTTTCACGAACAAAATGCCTGTACAATGAATTGAATCATCATACAAGAGATCAAAATAAAACAGAGTTTAGCTCATATGAAACCAAAGGTTTACATTTCAAAATTAAAAATATCACCTGCCATCAAATATGCTTCCAAAGTTCTCCAAAAATTCAGGTGCAGCAGAGAGTTCAGAAAGGGTGACAGCAGTTATTCTAAGCCTTGAAAACTGTTCATGCTCCCAAGCTACCTACAGCAGGTTAACACATTAAGCAGCAGCCTAATCCGAGGAAAAAGGAAACATGGTAAAATTAATTGTGCCTGTGGAGCCCTATTGGTTCTTCCCAAGGATACAAGGGATCAGAATACCAGGCTCATCAACTACATTGACAGCAGTTCATGCTGGATTTATCTTTAGCTCTTTACCAAACATAATAAAATTGAAAGCAGTCACAAGCCATGACTAAAATTACTCTTGGAAAATCTGTATGACCATCTCTTATTATATGGCATCCATAATAGTTGACAATCTTCGCACAACTTCAAAGTAAATATCCTGTCCAACCTACAATCCTTAAGCCTTAAACCAGCAATGGCATGTTAAGGCATAACATAGACAATCCTTTTTCCTTCTAAAACAATCAATTTATCACATTCATCTCAGGTGATTCCAACATTTGGGGATTCCTAGCAACTTTGGTGTGAACTTTTCTTCATCAAGTGTTCAGTAGTGCTACAACGGCAGATTCATGTGAGGAATCACTGTCTCTATTCACTGTAGATACTCTGAGACAAAATAGGTCAATTGTCAATTTTCCACAACAGATAATGCTTTCTTGTTAGAAGAACCATCTTGTTTGTGCAATATTAAAAAAATCAAAGTGCATCTGCATACTCGAGGATTTGAAATATTAATTTTCTTGTGCTTCAAATCAACTTTAAATCCCATTTCTCCAGCAACATCAGAGAAACCCTGCAACAAATTCCAGTTATCAATTCCAATAAATTAGACCACAACTTATCAAGTATTTGCAGTGAATCCAAATTTTCCGTCTTCAGTAACTTACTTCAAAAATTTGCTTTATATAAGAATTTTCTGGAGGCTTAGACACATGAATCCATAGTTCATTATCCCATGAACCAATACTATTCAAACAAATAGCATAATCAACACTCTCACGCAGCCGTTGATCCAAGCTTCGAAGCCACTGCACAATATGCATAGAAGAATAAGCAATTCTATTTATTGCCGGCTGCCATGGACAAGTGCAGAAGAAATAGGAAAACAAGACAACAGAGAATCTGCAGAATAAAGAGAATCCATAGCACCTTATAGGTTCCATTGTAGTTGTAAGGTCCACCAGACGTTAGCCCAAAAAGTAAATTGTACCTTCCTCGTGTCTTAGGGTTTGAATAAAGAAGTGAAAACAGCCGAGCAATTTCCAGAACTGCTACAACTCCGCTTCCATTGCTATCACTGCCTACTGAAAGGGCCTGCAAAAATGATGCATATCAGGCCTTCATACAGATGCCATTACTAAACTACTTGGTGTAGATGATAACTAGAGCTACATACTGGTGCAGCCCCAAATGTGTCATAGGATGCCACTATAGCGATTGTTGGGAGTTGATTTGAATCTCCATCCACCTTAAATCCTGGCAACCATCCCTGTCAGCAGCCACAAGAATTATTCAACTTTCAAAATAAAAAGAATATTACTCTGACCAAAACCATATTCAGCCAGAACACTCACAAATAATGATTACATGGCTGCCACTCAAGCTGTCTCATCAGATAGGTAAAATATCACCAGAGAAGTTGGGAAATGGCAAGCATATAATCTACAGCAACATCGGTGACATAGACACTTTTGAACCGATTCAATGAAAGTTAATAGATTTTTGGAAACAATTATCCAAACAGTGACTACAACACTTACTGATAACAAAAATTTGAATGAAATGACATGCAATTGTCCATTGACAGGGATAAGAATCACACTAAAGACATTCATTTCAAGCAACATGTGAGAAATACCATTAAGCCATTAGCCTTCAAGATGATTTAGAGGAATAATACCTCATTCCAATCAAACAAAGACTATACACAGGGGAAATGAGAAACCTAACTCTAAAAACAGAAAACAATAGCAAAGAAAAAATTTGTCCTACCTCGGATATCTTGTTTTGAGGAAGACTTGTTTAATTTACAGATTAGAAAAAGTTTCAACTCTAAACAAGAACAAGATAACTGAAGACAGCTTCGCAGAAATAGTTCAAGGTACAAAATTAAATCATACAAGATGATTATTAAATGTACCACAGCCAAAAAAGAGATTATTTGCTTACCACAATGATATCTTAAGAACAATAAACAGAGCTAAAAAAGGTTATACATTCATTTGATGGGGATACATAACTATACATCACACCCAATTTATCTCAAAATGACAACTCAATAATATTCTAAGTACCCATGTTGCAACAGACATGGCTAAAATGAAACCTGAATATTTGTGATGGTTGGAGAGACAACTTTCTTAGGTTCTGCTGTTGAAACAACAAGCTTGTATCTGTAATATTACATTGGAAAAAGCTACAATTAGAAGGGTGATTGACAACAATATCAGCGTAACTTTATTAATTTCTCTGAAAGAAAACAAAAAAATAAAATGTTTGTGCTAATTAATTTTCAACAAAATTAGATTAAGAACTACAGCCTGCAGTAAAAACAAAACTTGCAAGTCTAATTAGAGCCCAATAGAGAACACTTAGCTGCATTTCCTTAAGAGGAAGAAACAGACAATAGAAATAATAAAATATCAATCGCCTATTGGAGATTATAATAACCTACGCAAAGGATGCAAATATTCTATTATGTGGAAAAAAAATGGAACTAACCCGCCTGTTGTTGCAGTAGCAGGCTGCCCAGTGGCGTCATTTCTTTTAACATCAGCTAATACAGCCTCAACATTCTCATCCTCAAAAGCATAATAAACAGGATACTGTGACAAGTATTAAATCATTAACATGGTCAGCCGGGTTTTATATTCAACATAGAAGCTCCAAAAAAAGGACATTATAGAGCATGAAACCAACCCTGAAATTTTTTGGGTGCGTGGGGGAGGGGGGGAATAAGAGGTCACATCACATATGCATCAAGACGTCATACGAAAAAATGTTAGGGGATGCAGTTTGACAATACACAATTTTGCCTCCAGATTGTGACGTAAAGGAATGTACAGCTTTTGAGAACAAAAGACACTGTAGCTCAAAATATACCAAAAGTCACTCAGTCGGATATCATAGGGTCGGCTACATGAACCCTCCTAGTTCATTTCCATTGGGTTAAAGTAACATCTATTCTTCATAAAGCTGAGGCACTTCTAGATCCTTTTTCTAAATACCTGCTTCAAATGTTTTGAACCCTCTCTCTCGCTACCTCTAAACTCAACCAAATCACTTTTTCCCTCCATTACCTCTTCCAACGTGCATGCCACCACTTCTGGTTAGATGTTATTCTGTTCTCTTTTGGTTAAACGTTCTGCTTGTGAACGGCCACCAATCTGTTCTAAGAATTTAGAATTACACCACTTATCCATTAGCATTCTCATTTCAACTACAACTACTGTTGCATATGTTTTTTCCTAACAGCCCATGCCCAACATGCAGACCACATATTGTTGCATTGTACATAGTTGAGCCTATAGAATCCGTATAAAACTATAATTTTTATTCTTGAGATACCTGGTGATTACATCACACCAAGATCGATATCTCCAATCTAATAGACCCTATTATCCCTATACATCACATATTTGTAATTTTCCCCATTTTCTTAAATTATATATCAATAGTAGTGATTATTTTGAAGAATGCATTCAAAATTAGGTTTGACTTCATGATTCCACGTAGAGTTACTAAAAATGGCATATCACATAATCCATTTTACTCCTACTTTGAGGAGGCTATTTGACCCACCCTGGCAGTGCAACAACCATAACTGCACCAATTGTGGCAAGTTCACTTCTATCATGACCAAGATGGGGATAGCTAGGTGTGGGCTAAGTTTGACTATTGATAGGGTAGGGACGATACTACTCCACCCCACTCTGTAACCAGCTCAGAGTACCCAACCCAGCAGTACACTTATTTATAAATATATCCTTGTCCTTTCTCCATATTTCCAATATACCTTACTTTAAGGAGAAAAAATAAGATTGAGTGATTTTTTTGAAAAGGGGGGCACAATTTCCAATAGTCGCATAATAAAGATATGCTGAGAAATGTTGAGACAGGGTCAGAGATACCCAGAATTTAAGTGGAAGGGTGGTCAAGAAATTTATGAATCAAGTAAGATCTAGAAGGGCAATAGTCAAGGGACCCCATGGTGGTGAAAATCACCCTCAACCTACCTTATTTCCATTCTTAATCACTCGTCTGGAACATTTGTTGCATTAAACCTCTCTCCATAATTATAAATTGATTCTTTTTTGGTCAATCGGAACACAATAGGGTACAGTAACACAAGAAGGGCTAGTCCTCTTCTATCCCAATAAGCCCACACCCCCTGCCAATAAGATTTGAGCATGAGACCCACTGAAATCACATAATCAAACTGTTGGGTATCCCCCATGGGATAACCTATGATTTTACTCATCCAGTATCATGGATCAAATCAAACAATACCAACCTCCCTCATCTTGAATATGTCTAGGATGAATGAAAATATCAATATTGAGATTGGTTATAGCCATAACGGTATCGGGCATACCGAGAATACATACCAGTATCAAACATATCAGGTGCAATTTTATTTTATTTTATTTTATTTTGCAAATCAAAACTGGCATGGAAATACTAGCTGATAAATGTGCCAAAAATAAGGAAATATCCAGATAGTGATAAATCGCCCATATGATGATATATCACGATTTTGTACCAATATCGGCAAATATCAGTATCAGAGAGTCCAATACCGCTATATATCAGCCCACATTTCAATCCATGGTCTCTAGATTCTTCCTTGACTAAGGACAAGGGGTACAAATTCTAAAGACTATCTATGTTATATCAGGAATTCAAAAGAACATATAAATGACAGTATCTGATACTACTTTTAAATTTTAAAACCTGGGATATAGGTGAATAAAATACTCGTGGTGATAAAGCTAGCAGTTGGATGCATACTGTGAAATAAGCAAACTGATTTAATGTGAATAAGCATACTCTGAAACAATGAAAGAATTCTTTTCTTCACTCACAGGAATGTTGGCATGCACAAGTAACTGTTCTAGTTGCACCAATTTCTTTCTCACGACATCTTTCTCAGAATGATGATCATCATCCTTTTTGATACCTTTAGAACTAAACAGTCGTGGCAGCAGAAACAGTAGACCACCCAGCAGCTGTCTCTGAACAATGTAATCTGCAACATAATTTTAAAAAAATGTAATTCAGAAATAATTCTAGGGAGTAAAAATATTGAACCTTCAATAAGATGAAGTTATGCTCTGAGCCAGCTAGAGTACCGACTGCTGAAAGGCAATAGAATTACATGAACCTAGGTTTACAAAGCTGCTTCACAACCAGCCTAGATACTAATTTACTTACAGCAAGAATGCAATGTCTTCCAAAAAATTGCCAGCACCCAGAAATAAGAAAAACCGAGGTATTATTGATTCTACCATTATAAATATAAGCATACACCCCCCCTCCCCCTCCCCAAAATATCATCATTCCACAAATGCACAGATCAACAATTCATACATCATATCACATCTACCCAGCCAAAACAGAGCCACATAGCAGTGGATTCTTTGTTCGCAGAGCAAAGGACAAGATTCCATATGCAAAATCCATTAGATATGCATGAGTTGGATGGTGAAAGGCAAGTGTATATTGTAACCAAAAAAGGCACGTGTACGTATGCAAAGTTTAAAAATACTAAGCATGCCAGTGACATTCAGCATGTCTATACAGTTGTTTTTGAAAGATAAATCAACTTCATTATAAGTTAAAAAGGTAGTCTTAATTCTCACAATTTTCTTAAGACTATGCCACTTTGCTAGATAATATCATTTTTCACTATCGAAGGTTTCTTCAAATAGGCTGTAACTTATAGTATTTCCTTCCTCTTTTACACTAGTTTGTATCAGCCAGAAATACTTAACATCTCTCATCCAGAGACTTAAAGACACTATAATTTTCCCTGAGACTCACATTGAACTGTTTTCTAAATTGTAAACCAATCTTAGATCTCCCATAATGGAGAAACATATTGATTACCAATTTGGTGTTATTGACATATTTTTGCTGTGCATATTTAATGGCACCATAAAATTGTTGGTAATGAAAATATAAAATAAAAAAAAAATAGGCCTTACAACTGAGAACTTCATGGTTCAGACTAGGTAAACCAGCATGGGCTCGGGGCATTGCAATTGCAACAAGGTAACTGGCAGAGTTGTTTAGCAAACTAATGTGACCATTAAGCCTCCAAAAACAGATTGTTTGAAATCAAAAAAGGCCAAGTCCATTTAATCAATAACAGCAGTAGAGAGCATTGCTTATACAGTGACTTCCTTTTACGAATTTTAGATAAGCAACACAAAACAACTGATCACGACGTGCCCATCTGAGACAGTGACAAGCAAAGCTACTAAGCTTCGTTCATGATTAAAGCTTTCTCAAGATCATCCCCAGTAAACAATACTACTGGACAATCAAAAGCAACATAGTATTTCCTTAATCAAAAAAAATCCACTGTTATACATCAAGCTAAGACTATGATCTACTACTATAGTGAATTAAAGACATGGACAAGTTCATATACAATTGGCAGCACACTTGGCTCCCTTACAGCCCCGTGGATTTCTGTAAGAACAATTTTAAAGAACCGAACACTGTTTTCCAAACCACCTCAACTGTTTCTCAGCGTTCTAAGCGGAAATCCGTCACTAAGCGTGATGATTTTATTTGCTAAACTAACAAAAAAGACCGCGTTTTACAATCATAACCTCAGGAAACTAATCAATTTCTCTATTCATGTATCAACCAGACAAGTACATCCCCAAAAAAAAAAAAATTGTCCGCAACAGATTGAGTTCGCAATTAGGGGCAAAAAAGCTGCGAATATAACCTTTCACGACAGAGACATCGAGCTCACGTATCGGAAATATAATAACAGTTCGAGTGAGGTCTGCGTTAGGAGAGTAGAGTGAAGAACCCGCATGGTGATTGAGACTGGCAAGCCGAGATCCGAACGGAACGCCAGCGAGATCGTATTGAATGAGACGGTAGACGTCCACCACCGTCGCGGCGTCGCAGAGCTCCACGCCAGCTAACAGTACGAACAAAATCGCGATCAGCGAGCATGCGGAGTCCAGTAGTTGGAATCTACCGTCTCTGACTATCGCCATTGCTGGAGAAACTGTGAAAACTGGGGAACAACACTAGGGTTTAGGTGGTTGATCCGAGTGCTGTTTACTTCAGATACCGAGTGACTCGCGCATAATCACCTCGTTTTCTTCGGAACTTCACCAACGTAACCAAGCTGTAAAATTCCCTGCCATTTTCATTTTTCACCCCGCGCGATTTTTCTTGCGCCGTTGACAATTCCTCTGCTACGAATCAACCATTCAAACAAATAATGATAATTTCTGCAGGGCAAAAACAATTTCCATTGAGGAAATATTAGACTGCATTTTCTTTAATATGTAAAATACAAATATATATATAAGGCATGCCGCGAGTTGTGAGGACAATAGTCTACATCATAATAATTTTTTCCAATAACTGTAACAATAAATCTAAATAGATTTGTTCATAGATGTTAGTTATCCCATTTATATCCTAATAAATATTCCTACATGATAACTATTCTCACAAAACATTATAAACCAAACAAATTAATAAATTTTATAGAGAAATTGTTGCGTATCGAAATTTCGACCTCCGTTCGTCGATGACGTCAGGCGGTCAGAACCCTTTGCAACATAAGAGATTGTATGTGGATTACTGATGAGTGTTAAGGGTGAGAGAGGATGAGATGAAACACACAGATTTTACGTGGAAAATCCCTCTTTGAAGCAGGGGGAAAAACCATGAGGCTCTGGGTCTGGTAAAAATTTTCACTATCGAGTGCTTTGTTAATTCAGAGTACAAGGTACAGAGAATGTAAGAGTCATTCCCTCTTTGAGCTTTTCTTGGGACTTTGTCGAGTCGCACGAGCTGCGGGAAATTAATTCTCTGAAACTTGATTCCTCCAGAATCGACCGATCCATCTCCCCTTTCCGTCGTAAGAGCCACTGAAAATCCATCCCTTTTCAGTTGTAAGAGCCACTAGAAATCGATCCCTTCTCTCGTGTGTTGAACTGGGTATTTATAAGGGGAGAAAATAGCCGTTGGCTTCTGACTCCTACTGAGAGGCTGGCCACCTGCTTCTCTTATGCGTCCATGCTGCTGTGTCAGACACGCTGGCGTGCGTAGTAAGTTTAGTTGCTAACGCCGTATTTAGCCTTACTGTGTCAGAATTGTCAGTCTGCGATGTCGGCCTTAAGGTGACAATGCGTGTTCTGGATCAGTACTGTCTGAGTTGACGTGCTGCAGGATTCACGCGCTCATTGAGAACTGTGAATGCTGAGCTGACGTTCTCGAGTATTGGGAAGAGTTCTCGTCCTTTATTAATCTTCTTCATCATTGGGAGAGTACGCGGACTTTTTACAGTCTTGCTCTTATTCTCGGACTCTTGGAAAAGTACTCGTCCTTTACTGGCTCTTTGACGTTTGGCAGAGTCCGCGACCTATCAGTCTCGCCTTAATTCTCGGACTTCTTAAGGGAGTCTCGGCCGCTACTTGCAACGTCGCATTGCTGGGAGGGATCTTCAGTCCCCGTACCTCGATGCCACGTACTGTTTGCAGCGTCCTTTGACTTTTTGGGCCTCCTGGGTCCCTAATCTTTGGGATGTTCGCACTGGACTTTTTTTTTGGGCTAAGCTTTTAGGGACCCCGGATATTGGAACGCAACAAAAATAAATATTATAACATAACCAATTTCTTCCGGCCATAACAGCCCATAGTGGGTACTCATTTTTATTGAATTTTATGTCTCTTATTTGTGTTTTATTTATAATAAATGTGTGATCTGAAAATTTAATTTGTTTTATTATTGGGGCTCACACGAACGAAAAATTAAAATAATAAAAAATTAGTTTAATCATAGGTGTGTGGGGATTGTATTTAATTAGTTATTTACACAAATTATCATAAATAGATTTCGAATGATATTATTTATAGCTATATATTATATAATAAATTATTTAAAATTTATCACATAATTTTTTTAAAATAATTTTTTATATTAAATATTATCACATAACTTATGAATTTTGTTTATTATGCTATCATAAGGTTTAATAGTTGCCAATTAACAAAAAAAAAAATTTAATTTTATTTTTGTTCCACCAGTTGGATGTGTATTCCACATACCAACAATTTTAATACATTTAAAAAGGATTTATGTAGCAAGCTCTACCAGACCATAATTATTGAAGTCCATACATTATAAAAATATAGGTAAATCAAGCCTAATATATTAAATTCAATTGTCTAATGAACCTAGCCTAACTTTAAAATATTATTTCAGATTTTATTTCACAGCTCGTTTAACTTATTTACAGCATTATAAAAAATAAATACACTTTATAGGTTTTTTATTTTTAAATACGTTACGTTATGCTAATGTTAAATGTGGAGTAAAAGTTCATTTAACAAGCCCGGGATGATGAAGTAAGAGAGTCCGAGTGCAAATGGATCACATGCAGGCCCAATTAGGACAATAGTTCAATATCACACGAGTTGAAGTTTTAAATTACCATTAAATCAAATAAAATAAACCATGAAAAACATGTGCTCCATGTCGCTCGACCTATTATTCATATTCTGAGCAACCGCTATTCAACTATTTACAACCGTCATTTAATTGTTTATAATCAACACAATTAGTTATAATTCTATCACCTAAACTAGGAATAGGCTGTGCCTGACTGATAAACTACTTCTGATGATCCATGTTTAGGCTGCGTTATAAATAAAGATCGCTTCTTTTGAAAGAAGGGATGAGGAAAATTCGGAGGAAGAATAAAGATAAGAGCATGATTCATTGAAAAAAAAAATGAATACTTTTACGGCGTATGAATTTAAAAAATAATATTTTAATAATAATTAATTTAGTTAAAGAGATAATTTTTTTAAATTAATTAAAATTTTAGATTAAAAATTAAATTTTAAATTAAAATTATAATGATGGGATATTTTTAATGATAAATTATCAATTAAATCGGGAGAATCTAATTATTGATCGTGTGAATAAAATATTTATGCGTCCGTAAATATAATTAAATATTTATGTAAATAGAATAAATAATAATAATAATAATAAATAATATTAATAATATAATAAAATGATTAAATAAATATAATAATAAACGTTTAAATAAATTAATATAGTTAATAATATAATAAAAATTCATTAATTAAGCGCCAGCTCATCTTATTCTCCCACTTTCTTTTCTCTCTCCCTCTCACTTTCTCTATCTCTCGCAACGGCTTCAACAGATTTGCCGTTCAAATCTTCAGCAAAACCCTAACCGATCGGCCCGCCTAATTGCCCGACTCTCTCTGCCTCAACTGCAATGGGTTTATTTGAACCCGAGTCCAGAGTGATTTTGAGGGGAGGAAGGTGTTGGGGTCGGAACCGCCCGGATCCGTTCGACCCGGGCAAAGCAGCGAAAAAACCCGAACCCCCCCAGTCATCGTCAGCCACCATGTAGTATGAACAAGGAAACAAAAAGAGATGCACAGCAATTTTTAACGTGGAAACCCCTTCCCAAACCGAAGAAGAAAAACCACGGGACACATAGTCCACAAAGAATCCACTATGTAAAATAGTTACAGAAACTCAGAGATAGAGTACAACAACCATCCGGCTCCACGAGACCTGAAGACGAAGACAAAGAACAGAGCCCGAGAATACAAAGTCCTTTCACTTTGTATTTCACTCACTGCTCTCTTTTTCTTTCACTTTTTCTCACATCACTGTGGTGCACTCTACTCTCTCATTTTATAAGTGTTTGGTGAAACGGCACCCCCGCACACAGTGGCCCGCGCTCTGCGCACCTGGCGGTGACTCCATCGCCAGGCTGGTGCAACCCGCACCCAGGGTGTCTGGACACACACC
>JAOVVI020010925.1:0-12859 GCA_028571085.2 Nepenthes alata
AATCCTTTGTTAGGTAGTCCATGAATGCTTATATAGTTGCCTGATATCCTACGTGGAGCACCCACGTGGGCCTGGCGTGTGTAGGTTGCCCAGCCAGCAAATCTGTAGTTTCTATTTTGTCATGTCAAAGAGGTGGCATGCATGCAGACTGACTCTGTGAGATGTCAAATCACGCGTGCACCAGAAGCCACCATTTTCTATTCAGGTTGCGTGTTGCAAATGTCACGCGTGATCTCGCAGAAGTCAACCCTGAGTTGGCGTCCTCGGTCGTACTGTATTCCTTTCCTGTGCTCATGCCGTTTGACTCCGTCCAAAGTCCTCATCCTTGGTAAAGGCGTTGGCCATAGCCAAGTCCGCGGACTCTGGGTCCGAGGCATCCTTGTGCTTTGCAGATCTTTGGCTTTTATTGGAGGTTTCCGTCTTAGGCAAGTCTGTGTCCTTCAACGCGTCCTTGCCTCCTCCTAGGGTATTTGGTCCGAGACTAGTCCTTGAATTTTCTGCGCTATATCCCCGAGCCCACAAAGCCAAATCGATCTTTCAGACCAATTTAACTCTTTGGGCTTCTTAGGACAAGGGCTTACGTTCTCGGGCCTCTAGGACCAATTTAGTCTCTTGGTCTAAGTCAGCCATTGGGACCACGCGCCCATATCCTCGGGTCTTTTGAGCCAATCTGGCCTCTTGGACCAAATTGGGCTTCTCGACTTCTTTGGACTTGGATCCGTTTCTTAGAAGCGGGCCTCTTAATTGGATCTTGGGTATTCGTTATCCATCAAATATAATAGGGATATATTTAAATATGCATATATTATAAAGGAGATTTGCATTATATGGGAAATTCCTTAATTTTGTAAATACTTTTATTAATTTTTACTAGTTTTGTGACAACTAATATTGATTTTTTCTATTTGCATTTCAATGAATATTTTTGCCTGATTTTGTATGATTAAATTTTATGTTAAATCGACCATATTTTTTATAAATTGTGTGTGGAAGTGAGAAGTAAAATTAAATTTTTAAGAAAGAAACAAAGAGATTGAGCTAAATTTAATATTTTTTCCATTATCATATCAATCCATTCTTTTAATGAAGGGAATAACAATAGATTTTCAAATATTATGGTTCTAAATTTGAATTATAAAAGTAATTATTATATAATATAAAATAAAATTGTGTATAATAAATTTAACAATAAGTTTGTATTTTTCATAGTAATAAATATTAAATATTTTATATTTTGAGCTATCTTATGCCAGAAAAGGCAACCCTCCTTTTAACCCAAGGCTAATTGGTAAAATTTTGATAAAAGGAAGTCACAAATGGCTACTATTTCAATAATTACAATTTAATATAAACACATACTTTTAAAAAAAACATTACAGAGCTTTATCATACACAGTAATTAAACAAAAATTAAAATTTCATAGTCGTATTAGATTTAGGCTTACTTTTTGATGGGTAGCGGATACTCAATGTGCAATTAAGGAGACCATTTTCGCGAATTGGGCTCACGTTTCAAGGGGTCCACGAGACTGATTTGGCCTAAGAGGCTAAATTAGTCTAAGAGGCTTGAGAATTTGGATCTACGACCCAAGAAGTTCAAAGAGCTGAATTGGTCCGATATACTGACTTAACTTTGGAGGCTCGAGGACTTTATAAGAGACTCGAGGACTCTGTAAGAAATCAAAAAACCTCAATAAAACCCTGAGGACATGGCATGGTGGATATGGCCCTAAGAACCCGAATACTCAATGCTGCGCAAGTCCTCAATTGAAACACGATGACGTTTGTCACTAAACGTCCACGAACATGACAAAGATCAAAGACCTTGATAAAGATGAGAACATTTGGCGCTAAAAGTTTGCGAACGCGAGGAAGGCCAAAGCCTTCATCAAGAACGCGGACCCTGAGTCTCCAACAACACTAGCGCAGTAAGGAAGCACAGGGCGACCGAGAACACCAACTCAAATTGTTGACTTTCATAAAGGCACGCGAGAACCCTGCAACACTCGATCTTCACAGAAAATGATGGCCTGTAGAGTAAGTGTAATCACTGCTGAAATGACGTTTTACAAAATTAGCACACATGCACGCAATCTTTCTGACACGGTAAGATGAATTTATAGAGTTTATGGCAAGTTTCACCGCACACACTCTCTCCACGTGGCCGATCCATGTAGGAGGACTCAACCACTATATAAGCTTTCATTGTGTACCAAACAAAGGTCTCCGAATTTACTACACTTATATTTACGCCCATAGAAAAAGAAAAAGCAAGTCACTTACACTTCCAACTAAGAAAACACTTGTATTTATAAGAGTAATCATTAGGATTCACTATATACTTTGTTCTCAACAATTTATACTCAAATACTTAAATAGTAGAATTATTCTCGGATTCAAAGTCCTGTAATTTTTTCATCTTATTTAGAATATAATTTTTTACGTAAAATGCCACGTGTCATTATCTCCCTCTGTCTCTTCTTTCTGCTTAAACTTTATATTTGTGTTACTCTACTTTTGGGTCCATATTGAAATTAGGATCCAATGACTCAACACGTTTATTTTTATAATTTATTTTATTTGAAGAGTCTAAAATATATATATTTTTTATATATTCTGATATTTTAATTTAGAGAGAACTTTTAAAATTATCTAAAAGTTTTATTATGGTAAGTTTCTGCCTCAAAAAAGATCGGGATGGACAATTGTTATGTCTATAGAAGCTCTGGTGAATAAGTTTTTTTTTTTTATTTTTATTTAATATACATGATCACTTAATTATTTTTAAAAAAAGAAAATAAATAAGTGCTGGTGGTTTCCTTCCCTTTGGAGTTTTCAGGCTTTGAATTTGTACAGATAATTTTAGTACTGCATAAGTAAATATAGGTAATTCGATGTTTTGCTATGCTTGATTAAAAAAAAAATTAAATGAATCAGAAAATAAATTTTAAAAAATATTTTAAATATTTTTATTCAAATATTTATACAAAAATATTATAAAAAAGAAAATAATTTTTTGACAAAAGTATTTCCTTTGTTAATTATCGGAGAAAAATGTTTTTTATAAGTAAAAATATAAAATAAAGTATGAGATGATATGAATAATAATATTCTAATACGGTATATAAATATAAAAGGAAATAATTTATAACTTCTAAAAAAAGATTTTTTTAAAAAACCATTTAATATTATATATTGTATTATTTTATTTTGGGTTATTATTAAATTCGAGTAAATTTGGCGTAATTTTGTCATTTAAAAGTTGAAAAGACAGTCTAAGAAAGAGAGGAAACATAAGAAGGACGAACTAAAAATAGAAGGAACGAGGCTGTCATGTGAGATGGGAGAGAAGAATGTTGTGTGGTGTTAAATTTGTCATTTTAAAGCACTTTGATGTATAAAAAAGGGGAATGGGATAACAAGTTTTAACCCATCTTTCAACCTTTAAAAAGAAGTTACATAGCGCGCTCTAAATTTATAACTGAAGATGGGCACGAAGACCGTTGTTGTCTCCTTATTGTTGCCATGGATAATCTCGACGATGGTGACGATGGCACGAGCCGAGGATCCATATTTGTTCTTTACATGGAATGTGACCTACGGCATCCGTTCTCCATTGGGCATTCCTCAACGGGTTATTCTCATCAACGGGCAATTTCCCGGACCAAACTTGAACACCACCACCAACAACAACATCGTCCTCAATGTTTTCAACAATATTGATGAGCCTTTGCTATTCACATGGTATGTAGATGTAGTCAATTTCTTTCAATTTTTTCATTTCGTTATATAATTTTATCATGAACAAGTTGATCAAAATATCAGTATCGATATCAATCTCGATCATATTGATATTATACATATCGAAAATAAGCTTGGTATTGGATATAATAAAAGAAAAAAAAAGCTTTTGAGAATTATAAGTCGATAGGCAAATTCGATCAAATATTGTGTATGCTAACTGATATTTTAAATATCGATCAAATATCGGGTATATTGATTAATATTTTGAATATAAATACTAATAAGGCATCACGTTATTTCATTTAATATTTTAAATATTAGTTAACATATAATTTTATCATAGTTTTAAAAAATATTAATAAAATTACTCAATTATAATTTAAAGAACATAATTATAAAGCTGGAGAAAAGCCTCTTTTCACAAACTTGAAATGTGGGAATCTCATGCAGACCGATTACACAGTTTCATCTTGAGACCTTATAAAACGTACATGAGGCCTCTTCATAATTATTAATATTGGCAGGAGTGGCATCCAGCAAAGGAAGAATTCATGGCAAGATGGGACGCCGGGAACAATGTGCCCTGTTCAACCAGGTCAAAACTACACGTATCATTTCCAAGTTAAGGATCAGATCGGCAGCTACTACTACTACCCAACCACCTACCTCCAAAAGGCAGCCGGTGGCTATGGCGGTCTCCGGGTGAACAGCCGCCTCCTTATCCCCGTCCCCTTCGCAGATCCCGAGGATGACTACACCGTCCTCATTGGTGACTGGTACTCCAAGGGCCACGCCACTCTCAAGAAGCAGCTCGATAGTGGGACGTCCCTAGGCAAACCAAACGGTGTTATAATGAACGGGAAACAAGGGAAGGTGGGCAGCGATGAAGAGGCGCCACTCTTTTTCATGGTTGCCGGAAAAACGTATAGATATAGGATTTGTAATGTGGGCATGAGGAACTCGCTCAACTTCAGAATTCAAGACCACACCATGAAGCTGGTTGAGATCGAGGGCTCTCACACTCAACAAGCCTTGTATGATTCGCTCGACATTCACTTGGGCCAATGCTACTCGGTACTCGTGACAGCCAATCAGGAGCCGAAAGACTACTACATGGTGGCATCGACAAGGTTTACAAAATACTACCTCCAAGCCACTGGAAAAATCCGCTATGCTAACGGGAAAGGCTTTGCTTCCAATGCCCTCCCAGAGGCTCCTACTGGTTGGGGGTGGTCCTTGAACCAGTTCCGAACCTTTCGATGGAACTTGACTGCTAGCGCCGCCAGGCCTAACCCACAGGGATCATACCTCTATGGCAAAATCAACATCACCCGCACCATTAAGTTGGCTAACACTGCCGGCATTGTCGGTGGAAAGCTCCGATATGCCGTAAATGGTGCCTCCCATGTCGACACAGAAACCCCCCTGAAGCTCGTGGAATACTACAATGTCGCCAACAAGGTGTTCAAATATGACACCATCCGAGACGAGCCCTCGACGGACATTGACACCACTGACAGAATCACTGTCGGTCCGATCGTGCTCAATGCCACATTTCGAAACTTCATCGAGATTGTCTTTGAGAACCACGAGAAGGGTGTCCAATCTTGGCACTTGGATGGATACTCTTTCTTCCCGGTTGGGTAAGCACTACTCTCATTGACTAAAGACGACAACATTATGTCAAACACGTACGAAAATAAACAAGTCTCTAATTATTTTTTTATATGCCTACCTTTTACAGGATTGAGGTAGGGACATGGAGCCCAGAGAAGAGGAAGAACTACAACCTTCTCGACGCCGTGAGCAGGTACACGATCCAGGTGTACCCCAAATCGTGGGCGGCAATCCTGTTGACATTCGACAATGCGGGGATGTGGAACGTGAGATCTGAGAGCTTGGAGAGGAATTACCTCGGCCAGCAGCTGTACATCAGTGTTCTCTCGCCGGAGCGCTCGCTCAGGGATGAGTACAACATGCCGGACTATGCTCTGACGTGCGGCATTGTTAAGGACATGCCTAAGCCACCACCTTACAGCATCTAAGTTAAGAATTAGTCAATTTGATAATCTTTTTGGAATGTCGTGTCTCTTAACGATCATTGTATGAAGAAAAAAAGAGCATGCATCATGCTGAATCTGAATTATTTATACTGAATACAACAAAACAAATTTATAGTTAGAAGGCAATTTTTGTGACCCTTTTCTTTCATGTATAATGAAATTCAAAAATGATTGTGGCATCATTTTTTTTTTATGTGTGGCTTTGACTTTGATTTGCAATCGTTATCAATTTATTTCTAAGATTAGAATGAGACCAAACGGGTATGAGTAGTGCTAGCACATCACTAAGCATAGAGCATAAAGTAAAATAAGGTACAAAAGCCAAATCCAAAAATCAATATTGAAATTCAGAAGCAATCAAGACTTATTTCTGAATTGAAAGACGAAGGGATCCGGATTTACTCACCTGAAGCAAATATGCACTGAATCGGAGACAAAAATGTCGTCAGCAAGCAACACTCTGCATAGTTCTGAACAACCCCCACGGTTTTGCAAAATCTGATAACAGAAATCAGTAGGCATTCGAGCAAACTAATCTCTCAACGAACGCAAAGAGTACTGCGAAACACAATGCTATGAGTAAAAGATTACTCGGTTCAACCAAAGGAGAAAATCGACAAAGAATTGATTGATCCATGAAGCCGAGAATCAGCCGAATCGATATCCTAAAATCCTCCAATTTCTGACGACAAGGATGAAAACCCGCTGTATCAAACTAGAAAACACGACCGGAAACAAGAGTGATATGACGTTACGGGGCTCCTCAATGCCCCCTCGGGTGTACCTCATCACCGCACAACAGCCAGACGGAGGAGCACTCGGGCAATCCAACCGTTCCCAAGATTCTGCGATTATTTTAATTGTTATAGCCAATTTTCTCTTTGTTGCTGATTTGTTATTCCCCGTCCCTTTCGATTCGGCTTTTCCCTTTCAGTTGTGCTGTTTTCGATTATTTTTGTTGCTATTTTTCTTTCTGCTATGCTGGGCCCACGAGTGATGCCCTTCCAGTATAAAGTAAGCCCATTATTGTTCAGTTGAGATACAGAGAAACATCACTTCAGCTTCTGCACTCTCATCTTAATCTCTCCCCCTTCCTCTCCCTCTCCCTTTATAACCTTTTCTGCGGTCTGTCTTCTCTCCCTCTCTTTCTCTTTCACTCTCATTTTCTCTGTCTGAATTCCCTTTTCCTTTCCTTACATCCCTATGTTTCTCTTTGCTTGTCGGTGTAAGACAGGTCATTTAGTGCTTTCATTGAGACGATAATAGATGAGATAATGACACGATATAAAATCCTCGAAGATGCAATTGCTAGGCTAAAGGAGATGACCATCGCCTTACAGCACCAATATGAAGATATCACCGCCACCTTACAGTATCATTCTGAAGGTATTGTCTCGAATATTTCTAATAATGAGCATTTACAGAAATTCCTAGCCGACATTTTTCATTCCTTGGCCTAACTTGAAGCTCGACCTAGATCGATGGTAAATTCGCCATTACTGCCAACCCCTCCCTCGTTCCTTACGTCCTCGACTGCAAATCCCTCGCCATCGACTCAAACCCCACCTTTTCTTCCACATGCATTGGCTGATTGCCATGCCGCTACCCCCATATATTTGCACAAGTTAGAAATCCCGTTTTTCTTTGAGGACAATGTGCTCGTTGGTTGTTTTAGATTGAATGTTTTTTCTACTATCACGTCACACTATCAGAACAGAAATTGACGATATTCGCCTTCTATATTGTCGATCTGGTACTCCAGTGGTATCAATGGATGCATTCCACCTGACAGCTTTCCACATTTGAGGATTTTACTCATGATTTGGAGTTTCGATTCTGCCCATCCACTATTCTAATTATGAAGCCGTATTCTACAAACTCCATCAAACAATTATGGTCACCTCATATATGATAGAATTTGATGCCCTTTCCACTCGGACTACAGGACTTACCATTGTGAATCTTTTGAATTGTTTTATCTTCGGATTATGGAATGATATTCGATGAGAGTTCTTATGGCTCAAGCCTTCAACACTACTGGCAGCCATTGGAATGGCAAAGCTAGTGGAAGAGAACTTTGATATGGGCTGCTCAAACCTTCACCGACCACTATCTTCCAAACAGCCATCACATACCCTGGGAGAACCCCCACGATCTTCTTCTCCCCCAAGTTAACATCCAAAGTTACCTATTAAAATGCTCGCTTAGGCTAAAATGGTTGCCCGTCACAAACATGAGTTGTGTTTCAATTGTGACAAACACTTCACTCCTGGCCACTGCTATAGACCTCCACAATTCCTCTGTATGACCGTAGAGGATGAAGACACCGCATTGATCGATGGACAGATGATGAAGTTTTCCCTGATTTTGACTGTTAGGCACCAGGTTCTCCCAAAGCAGAGCCCCTGCCTCCATCGGCGGGCTCCACCCCAGCTATCTCCCTTCATACTCTGGAAGGCTACATTATCCCTTTGAAATTATGTTTGCAAGGCCAAATCTTGAGGCATTCAGTAATCATTCTAATTAGCGGCTCGACTCACAATTTTCTTCAAACTCGAGAAGCTAAAAACTTAGGGCTATCCATTCAGCCTTCCTAGCATCTAAATGTCACGATGGAAAATGGGGACTCCTTACATTGTGAAGGAGTATGTTCCAACACTCTTGTCACCTTGGATTAATCCAATTTCTACGTGGATCTTTATTTACTGCCCTTTATGGTGTGGATGTGGTCACTGGGGTGCAATGGCTAGCCACAATCTGCTCGGTGTTGTTTGATTACAAAACCTTGTGGATGAGCAGGCATTCGGCTCACTCTACGTGGGCTAGAATCTGCCAGCATTTCTGTTATGACATTGGGCCAATTGAGACGTAATGAGATGACCAAATCAACCATCACCAACTTTCAAACGACAGTTGCACCTATGTGGGATTTCCTTGTAAGCCATAACACTATTTCCCTTCCCTTCTCAGATCACCTGCCCTCAAATGTTAATCCTACCATATTCACAACTCTCTGTCAACTGCTCTCCACTTTCGCAGGTGTCTTCTCTCTTTACTATGGGCTACCCCATACCGTGCCACCGATCACCACATCCCTTTAAAACCAAATACTGAACGAGTGAATGTAAAACCCTATCGGTATCCCTAGTTCTAGAAGGTAAATATGGAGCGCCTAATTCATGAAATGTTAGAAGAAGGAATAATTTGGCCCAACACCAGTCCTTTTTCATCACGAGTTTTACTCGTCAAGAAGCGTGACGGAAGCTGGAGATTCTGTGTGGATCATCGAGCTCTCAATGCAATTACAGTAAAAGATCAGTTCCCAATTCTAATAGTGGACAAGCTGCTAGACAAGTTATTTGGCGCCAGGATATTCTCCAAACTTGATTTATGGGCTGGGTACCTCTGACGGAATGGATATATATTTTTTGATTCCGTCATTCATAACCCAGGATCACAGATGCCATCTAGGACCCATATACTTTCAACCATAAGAAGTATAACAGAAGTTACTCTAATATCTTGTGGAAATATTCATATTCATTCCAAAGTATTCATTTTCGAATACATGATAAAAAAATGTCTATCTAAACAAGTCATTACAATAATATTTTCTAAAATAAGCTTCTGAGTCTTTAATAATTCTTCAGGCAAGCTCTAATCACTCTGACTCGTTAGATACAAGCTCTAAGTCTCATATGGAGGAAAAAAAATAGAAAATAGAAAGCCGAGGCGCAGCAAGGTACAAGCAGATATATAGTAAAACATGTATGCGGAGCATAACTCAACAAAATAGATACTATCACACATAAGGTTACAAATGCCATAAGAAAGTGATTCATAACAGAAATATAATACAGACGTATACAAAATTGTCAGAAAATAGAAATAGTTTTTGAAAATCAGAAATCAATGTGCTTATTTTCCAGAAAGCAGAAGTCGGTCTTACCTTCATATTTTACAGAAATCTCATCTTTATCACTAAAGAACCCTACTAGTAGACCCTACTAGCGAAGGGGGCAAATAATCGAGGATAGATTGTGTACATCTTCTCACAATCAATGACATTAAACATAACAGATGATCTCACGAGATCCTTCCCCTATCATGTGGGGGTACTGAACGAAACGAAAGCTACCCTCCTATTATAACGCCCTAAGGAGGGACGTACAACACATAACTTCATGGACTGAGTTATCCTCGATTACCACCGTAACGTTCTAAGGTATGCCGGAGAACCTAACCTAACTGCATATCAGTCCAGGGTCCAAAATAACAGAAACAAAAATACAAATACTTACTTCTTATCACTTACTGAAAGCCATTTTCTGTACCAGTCATATTTTCTTCTTATCTTCTTATCGCTTACTGAAAGCCATTTTCAGTCAGACACATCACAATTTACCCTTCAGAAACTATGTACAGATATCTTCAGGCCGGTTCAAAAATCACAACCAAATTTCAAATCATACAACTTAATTCAAAAATCATATACTTAAAAAGCCGATTTCAAATCATATAAATCAATTCAAAGATCATATACGGTTGAGGCCGGTTTCGATTTCATGGCAAGGCCGATCTTGATTTCATGCAAGAGGGCCAGTTGGGATTTTATAAAGGAGGCCGGACTTGATTCATCATACAAAATGGGGTCGGACTTGATTTTATCATGCAAGGGCCGATCTTGATTTTCTCACTGTTAGGCCGGTTTCGATTTCAAAGGGGCCGATTCTGATTTCCCAAGGGTAGGCCATTTTTGATTTTGCTATACGACGGGACTGATTTTGATTTCAATACAAAGGGCCAATTTTGACTTTGACGCACAAGCTGATTTTGATTTTAACATGAAAGGGGCCAGTTTTGATTTCGATGCAAAAAAAGCCAATTTTGATTTTAACGCAAAGGCAGATTTCAATTTCAATACAAAGGGCCGATTTTGATTTTGACATGTAACAGGCCGATTTCAACTTTCTACACAGGAATGTCGATTTCATTATTTTTTCACACTTAAGTGTCCGGTTTGGATTCATGCATAAGTGGCCGATTTTGATGCAAAGGCCGATTCCGATTTTAAACCTGCCAAGACCGGTTTCGATTTTAAACTTGCCACGGCCGGTTTTGATTTCAAGGGGGCCGATCTTGATTTTTTTCACAGTTAGGCTGGTTTTGATTTCAAACATGCAAAGGTCGGTTTTCGATTTCAACACGCAAGCCGGTTTCGATTTCTACTATGCAAAGGGCCGATTTTAATTTCAACATGTAAGAGGCCGATTTCGATTTAACTTTCAAAGGCCGATTTCGGTTTCATCATGTAAGGGGGCCGATTTTGATTTTTAAAGCAAAAGGGCCGGTTTTGATTTTTATGCCAAAGGCTGATTCTGATTTTAACATGCAAAGGCCGATTTTAATTTTAGCATGTAGGGGGCCGATTTTAAAGCACAGGGCCAATTTTGATTTTAATGCAAGGGCCGGTTTTGATTTTAATGCAAAGGGCCGATTTTGATTTTTATCATACAAAGGGGCGATTTTGATTTTTAACCAGCAAAGGGCGATTTTGATTTTTAACCAGTAAATGCCGATTTCGATATCTAACATGCAAAAGCCGATTTTGTTTACAAACAAGTGCCGATTTCATTTTTACATGCAGGAGCCGAGTTGGTTTACAAGCAAATGTCATTTTCAATTTTAATCAAGCAAAGCTCAGTTAAATAGAATAAATACTGATGAGAAGCTAGTATATCTCTTAAGCAGTAATATCGGAAGGAAAACTTGCAGTTTTTGAAACTTGAATTTTGAAGACATAAGTATGAACTTTAAAACTTAACATCCGAAGTAATTTGTAATATTCTTAAAGTATGAATTAAAATTAGCATCCGAGGTAACTTGCCTGAGAGTCGGGTGCCCAATATTACCGTCTGAAGTTTTTCTCTCCATTTCTTCCTTACTGCTTGCATTTGCCTCAACCAGCGCCGGGTTCACTCTTTTTCATCTTCTTGCATCAACCAGTGCCGGTTTAGATAGAGGAGGGATTTGGTGGAGTAAGTGGGGTAAGTCACTAACTCCATTACTTATTCATAGACGGTAGGTGGGAGTAACTAGGCTAGTTTACTTACTCCATTTGATCGTCGCCTAGTTAGATTCTAACTAAATGGTAAAGTTTGCTTTTTCATTAGCTCATTTCAGGCCAACTGCTCGACCCACTCCGCTACTGGCCAACCTTTTTGGGCCGTTTGTGATTATGAAGGGAGGGCCGATTTTGATTCACAAAAGGGAAGCCGGACTGATTTTCATGGGAGGAGGCCGGTTTTGGATTTTTATGTTCACAAGGCCGATTTCATTTTTATCATGCAAGGGGGCCGACTTCTTTTTCTATATGCAAAGCCGAGTTCGATTTATGCAGGGACGGTTTCATGCTTTACCTGAAGGCCGAGTTTAATTTTTCATGCAGAACCGAGTTCAATTTTCATGTAAAAGCCGGTTTCATATTTTCTCCTAAATTCAAATGCAAAAGGGCTAGTCAACTTAGTGCACGTTCCGGCCAACATTTTAAGCCATTAGATTTTGGGGTCTCACAGTACCATTAGATGCACGCTCATTCCGATGATGTCCACAAAACCGTTTTTTGAACTCATGAAGGGTATTATGAATTTTTGGTTATGTCTTTCAAATTGTCTGACGCCCCATCTTCCTTTTAGTCTGAATTAATGAATTTTTTTGTCCAGTGCTACAATGATCCGTGTTAGTTTTCTTGGATGATATTTTGGTGCATAGCACTTCGTGGGAGGAACATCTCCAAGACCTTACTTAGGTACTACAAATCTTGCGGACCAATTCCTTCTTTGCTAAACAATCCAAATGTAAGTTTGGACAGACTTCTTTATCATATTTGGGTCACATTATTTCAGAGCATGGAGTGACAGTGGATCTATCTAAAATTACAATTGTCCAAAATCGGCCACTGCCAAACAGTGTGACCCAATCGTGCGGCTTCCTTGGATTAGTAGTGTATTATTGGCGCTTTATAAGTCGGTATAACTAAATTTCAGCTACAT
>JAOVVI020010927.1:0-12859 GCA_028571085.2 Nepenthes alata
TAGAGAGAATGGAGAGCTTCTCTCTCTGTAATCCGGAGCCCAGACATTTTGACACATATCTACGTGAAGAGTTAATATAAGAATTGATACATCTATGTAACTTGTGCCTTGATAGTTACGATACTATAGAAGAATTGAGAGGCGAAAGATGGGCTTGGGGCCCTCTAGTTCAAGAACTTGATAAGTGGTTATGGACAATACATAATAGAAGAACCGAGACACATTCATGTAATCTGTGCCATGATAGTTTCGGCACACCATAGAAGAATCGAGAGGGATGAAAGATCGATTTGGGGCTCACGACTTAATAAACCGTTATGGGCAAAAGCATGGGACCCTATATGACAAATTACGATACACATCTACGCGTAGAGTCAATATAAGAGCCAATATGTCTATGTGACCCGTGCCTTGACAATTATGACACTATAAAAGAATCGAGATGGGAAAGATCGGTATGGGGCCCACTAGGTTGAGAACTTGATAAACAATTATGTGCAAAAGCATGGGACCCCATATGGCTAGCTATAACACACTATAAAATTTGAGAACCGATACAAGAACGGTGACTAGCTATAACACACTATAAAATTTGAGAACCGATACAAGAACGGTGACAAATGTATGCAATCAGTGTTATGATAGTTATGACACACTATAGCAGAACTGAAGAGGGAAAAGATAGATATCGGCCCACCAGGTCAAGGACTCGATTAACAATTATGGGCAATATCCTATATGACTAATTAAGACACATCTACATGAAGAACCGATAGAGAGAATCGAGACACATCTACGTGACCCATGCCATGATAGTCACCCTCTAGTTTGACTACGATGAAAAATAAAGCATGCTTTAATCATTTAGTATGATACATAACATTTGGATTTAATAATAATAATAATAATAAGGCAAGATTTTTCTAAATCAAATGAACTCTCCAAATCGGAAGAGTGACCAGACATGAAAATCGCCCCACTTTTTACAAGTTTCAAAAGCTTGATGAATGTGCTGTCAGACATTTCCCACTGTTTTTCCAATTAATTTTATATTCAGGAGAGAAAGAAAGATGGGTATTAAAAAACATAAAATAACATAATAAAGACAATTGAAAATTACTAAAAAAATTATATCAAATCGAGTAGAATAGTAGATATTGATTGATTCTGCCTATCACACTAAATGCTCTGTTTTTTACGTTATATTTGATACCAAATATCTGAAAGCTTTGATGGCCCTTTCTATTAGGAAGCTTTCATATTTATCAAATAATTTTAATATAATATCTATTATAAAAATCTTTTTTGATGGAAGATCAATGGCTCCAAATATCAGTGGGATATTAGGCACTTGACCCAAGGACCACCAACGAAGTCTACGCTGAGTCAATGAATGATCATACAAAGTAGTCTAGTCTACAGGCCCACAAAAGAGTGTCATAGTACGAAGGAATTTTCCATGAAAATGGCATCCACAAACAAAATGATCATCATAAAGTGAAAAACAGAAGCATTTGCTTTTGGTAGTCGCACTGGGTCTTCAATCGAGCACAGAGAGTTGTGGGGAAAAGACCCCAAAAGAGAAAAAAATATGGCAGAAGGGAGAGTGGGATTCAGAGAGGAGGTGATCAACAGAGCTTGCTCCATTGCCATGGAAGCTCACAAATATCCGACAAGGCCGTACCTGTCTGACGTTTCCATGACCTCGCCGGAGGTGGTTTTAGGCTTCGCCGGATCATGGCAGGCACACGACTGGTATGCTCATATGCCTTTCGGGGAGACGAGGGCCAACCTCCATCTATTCCCGTCGCTCAAAACTGTCAGGGAAGGCACAGCTGCGACAGTAAATAAAGCATTTCTTCAAAGATTTGAAGCAATTTTGTCTCAATCGCAGCTCAGAAATGAGGTAATGGCTTTAAGGTGTTGCAAATCCATCATGCCTTGTTTCATTTTGTTGTGTATGTAAAAATTTACTTCAATTTCATGTCTATATTGCAACATGCTACCTTGAGAGCAATATACCGAATATTTGGTCGATATGTACATTGACATGGCTCTGTCAAATTGCGATTCTCTGAATTTTTTATAAAATGTGTGCGATACCAATACTTTTATCCGATACAGTGCAGCTAGATTGCTATATTGTAACATAAAAGTTATGTACCCAAAATCACGGGTCAAGGATAAGACTGTATATATCTAATATTTGTGAGAGCCTCGGCCACCCTTTTACAATAAAATGCTTAGCAAATGCCTAAAATATAACTCATCAAATACCAGAGAAGAAGTTACTCACTTCAAATTCTCAGGTGGAGAAGGCTGCAGCAGAGAAGAGGCAAATAGTGTTCACAGGGCACTCTTCTGGAGCTCCAATGGCCGTCTTTGCTACTCTCTGGTTCTTGGAAAGAACCCCAAAAGAAAACAACCACTTCTCACCTTACTGTCTCACCTTTGGGTCTCCGCTCATTGGCAACCGGATTTTAGCCCATGCCCTCGGACGCAAAAACTGGTCCCACCTTTTCACACACTTTGTCTCGAGATATGACATTGTCCCACGCATTTTTCTCACCCCACTCTCATCTATTCAACAAGAGCTGCAGCCGATTCTTCACTACTTCAATCCGAAGTCAACCATCTTCCAGAGTGAGTCTATCAGCAGAGCCAGGGAATCTTCATATTTCTTCGAGACCGTGATGAGGAGCACCGCAATGGTGGCAAGCCACGCTGACTGCAAATTAATGGGCTGCACGAATTTGTTATTGGAGACTCTAACCAGTTTCGTTGAGCTTAGCCCTTATAAACCATTCGGAACATACGTATTCTGCACTGGGAAGGGAAGGCTCGTCGTTGTGGAAAACCCGGATGCCATTATGCAACTCCTCTTCTACAGTATGCAGTTGGCATCTGAGGAGGAACTCGACGAGGTTTCTAAGAGATGCCTGGAAGAGCATTTGACCTACGAAAGTGAGCTGCGAGAAAGCTTGGGAATGCAGAGCTTAGCTTACATGGATCACCTGGAAGAACTTCCTCTCACTGCAGATGGTGAAGGTGGGAATGCAGCTGTTACCACAGCCTTGAGTGACCTTGGCATGGTGAGTTATGGTACTTCTTATCCCTTGTATTATGGAATTAAATATCAGCTGATACAACTGTATACTAGCCGATACATCTTAGGAATGGGCCTCCCCAATACCAAAAAAACCCAATACCTATAATATGTCATCATATAGATCTATATTAGCTGATATACAGATATAGGCCGATATATTTTATCAGTATTTTTTTGAATTCACACCAAACACCACTTCAAAAAAAAAACCCACACCTCTCCTCTATTTACTCACACCACTGCTCACTAGTAGCAAAATACACCAGAAAGTATAGACGTTACGGTTTGAAAATGTGTTTGCTTATTTATTAACTTAGGTATACCAAACTAAAAGATACAATATCACAAATATGCCATTTGCTATTACCTTTCAATTATTTTATCGTTTTATTATTTGCTAATGTATAATTTGATATTAAATTATTGATTCAATGAATAAAGATTGTCTAAAATGCTTGAAATATGATTAAATTTGGTTAAATTTTAGTATTTATTTCAATTTTGGCATGGTTACGAAAAAAATTATATCAAATATATCAGATATCAATATGTATTGCCCGATACGGGCAATACCGATACAGATGCAATCGATACCAATATTTTCATTCATGGCTATTATGGTCTTCCCAGTAAAGAAGCTCTCACATCTACTCTACTGTCAGGATTAAAAGTTAGAATGAATGATGGATATTAAATATCCATTTAAATTATTTGATACAATCTCCATCACTTATCCACTAAATTTCTAACACAAGCTGTTGGATAGATATTGGAGCATCTATAATGGGAGGACCTTAACAACACTCCTTGATTTAACATTGACACGCTTTACACTGTGAGCTCACTCGATGTTTTTGTTTTGGTCAAATACCAACCTTGGGAACAGCCTCTCTACTCAGCTATATAAGGGTTCGGCTACTTATCTACAATAGACTAAACAATATAGGAGCCTCGTGTACCAGATTACTAACATACCATATATTCGATTGTACCCATGAAAATCCGTTCACTTACTTCAGATACCATTCTTTCATAAAATAAATGATCTTATCAGAGATTCACCGTATTATAATCTTGAAATTTGATTTATATGATACTGGAAACAACAGCCGTTTCACCATCTCTATATCAAGATTACTAGTTAATTTTACTGGGTACACCTTATATACCGCTTTTCTTAAGGCCCAATCTCTCAGTCAAGGACTGGCATCACCTTCTAGCGCCCATCCCATTTGATTTTCAGTGATTCACAATCGCATCAAAACATGCATGAAAATATCATTATCAGTGTCGAAATGCATCAATATCAAAAAATCAAACGGAAAAAAAAATTCTAAAAATTATAGCTGACGGGGCTATGCTGACAAATGTATTGGCTGTATCGGTTAATATTATCAGCCAAATATCGGCCGATGTATCAACTAGTACAGACGCACATCATGATATTGTTACGGTATTAGAAAATATCAATATTGGGAAGACCCAATATCAATACATATCAGCTGATAATTACATCAATCAATCAAAATCAAATTTCAATACACACAAATTGAGAAAGAAACTGTAGATCCCAGTATAAGTACCTCAATAAAATTGCCACGTTTCCAATTTGGAATTCCAGAGTGCAAATGCAAGGCTGTGCCTTCGCGCTGCAGGAGAGCTGAAAAGACACAAGGAAAGAAACCTGCATAAGGTGGATAATTACAAGAATAAGATCAACGATGGACTAAGTAGCCTAGAAAGATATCAAGGCAGGTGCATGGATCACGGGTTATGCTACTATGACGCCTTTAAACTTCAAAGGGAAGACGAGGACTTCCACAGAAATGTGAACAGGCTAGACCTAGCAGGTCTATGGGACAAGATTGTTGAAATGGTCAAAAGATACGAGCTACCGGATGATTTTGAGGAGAAGGAGGATTGGGTTGAGCTCGGAACCCAGTATAGACGAATCGTTGAGCCTCTTGACATTGCCAACTACTATCGCCACCTGAAAAATGAAGACACTGGACCATATATGATCAATGGGAGGCCAAGGCGCTACAAGTATATACAAAGATGGCTTGAGCATGCAGAGGCGATCCAGCCCAAGTCCATCCCGGACTCCTGCTTTTGGGCTGAAGTAGAGGAGCTTAGCATTGTTACTAGTAATGGTAATGCCGAGTCATTCGATGACATTAAGGAGAGAGTGCTTCAACTTGAAGAAAATGTGCTGAAATGGATCCAAAACGGGCAACTCCACAATGCCGTGCTATTGAATGGGTCTACGTTCGTCAAATGGTGGAAAATGCTGCCCCACCAGCACAGATCGGGATCTTGCATTGCAAATCTCATATGCTGACGAGGAAGGCTCTCTTTCTACTTCCATAATATACTAGTTTCATGATCATCACGTATGTGTTTATGTCATCAACTGAAAAAAGGTCTGTTTGTATTACATTCATGCAATATAAAAGGGATGATTGCAGGCAACTCTAAAGCTATGCAGTTAACATATGCCTGAAGAAGAGAGTAGATTTACCATATTCTGTATTCCTGCAATGGCCCTTCAAACTTTAAAGCTATGAAATGTTTCCTCTTGCTGAACTGTTGTGCGTTGAAAGTCTAAAAGACAACAAATAGCATGCTAAACACAAGCTCACCTGGCAAACTAGTTGGAAAGAAGGACAGAGTCCCTTCTGAATTACACGGGGCCAGTAAGCAAATAGTGAATCTGTGGGCATTTAAACCCGAGTATCCAGGAAAAAAAGAAGATTATTTGATGAAAGAACTGGAGATCCTTCTGATCAACTTGTTCTAATTGCAGAATAACACTTGGTAATCACAAATTCTCTATTCACCTATTTACCTCGGATAGGTGAATCCCATGCCAAATAAACAGGACAACCTGACTCAAAATACCTGGCATCCAAGGAAGTTGGGGACAGAATTGTTTGATCCTCCTTTTTCTTTTTGTAAGTATAGCCCAAAGTTACTAGAATATCCCCAAATTCTCTACATATTTACCTGACATACAGAATAACAAATACAGTCATACTAATATCTTATGTTGAATAACGCTTGCATGCTGCACAAATAAACAGAAATCCTTAATGCAAACATCTAACAATTACAGCGTGAAAAATCTGTATAATAAGCTTATCTTTCAATGAAAACGGACGGCCCAATACATAATAACATCTGCTGCGTAAATATTGAAGTTCTAAACTCCCCGGTCACTTCCAATTTGGAAAATAAGCTGGCCACACAAGCCTGTTCCTTCTCCTTTATTTTTCTTTTAATATGCATGTTACCAAAATGCAAGAGTGGTGATTGTTGGGGATAAGAATCATCCTCTATGTGTGAAACAGTGAGTGAAATTTCAGAAAACATAAACCACACAAGACAAAAAGTTCACATGGAAAACCACTCTCAATCAACAGAAAAACCACAAGACATTGGACGTCCAAACAAAACTCCACTATCAATAGTTAAGGTTACGGACAACCCACTCCAGCCCCACAAGTTTGGGTACAAAACTCTCCTCTTTCAAGAGTTTTATGCACAGCTCTCAACTATGCAAGCGATAAATTGAGAACTGCACCAACAGGGAATGGGAAAGTGAAAACCAAATCAGTAAAAGTGTTCTATGGTCAATTTAGGATAACATAGAAGAAAAATATCATCTGGATTTGAGAATAACTCCTCCCCCTTTTCTCCTTCCAAGATCCTACTCTCTCTCTCTCCTCTCTATCTCTATTGCAGAATTCCAACAAGTGAACATCTAGCATTAGTACAATAACCCGGAAACACAGCTATAAACGTGTCGTGGGCCACACATGTAAGTGAGATGAGATAGGATTAATTCAGTTAGATCCTACGTCGGCTGTAAATCGTGGTCTTTCACTACTTTGGGTTTGATTCAATCACGTCTGACCCGGCTTTGGGGTTTTTAGTCGGATCTTAGTAAATTTTGGATATAAAAAAATAGTTTGGTTTTGGGATGTGTCATGCAACTACAATAGCTCGCTTGAGTGCCTGTTGTGCATACATCAAGCACCAAGCACACATAAAAAACCAGGCTAAGAAACATTTAAGATCAAAAAATGTTACTTTGATAATTTGCCAAACTGTAAAGTCCTACCACCATCAAAGGAACAAAGCACAAGCTACTTTACTGCACATCAACCCTAAAAAAAATGGGAAGCTGAGGCTCTGTTTAGTTAGGAAAAATAGCATCCTGTTTTTCAGTTTCCTTTTTCTTTTTTACTTTTCAATTTTGATAGTTTTTATGAGAAACATATTCATTTAACCAGTTAGAAACTTGAATATTTTAACAAGTTAATTTTAAGGTTCGAGTTTAAATTTTATTATAATCGTGATTAATTAAGTTGAAAAAATTAAAATTGAGTTAAAAGTCAAAATTAGACGAAGTCTTATCGAGTTGATGGATGCCTTACCGGCGCTTGACGGGCGCCCATACGTGGGATGGGCAAAGTGGTAACGCTTGATAGATGCCCGATAGGAACTCAAGCACGCTTTCTAGTGTACTCGTGCTCGATACATGCTCGAAGGATGCCCGAGCATGCTTTTCAATGTGATCAACGTTCGATGAATGCCCGAGTAGCGCTTGTGCGCCACTCAGTTTTGCCGTGGTGCCTGACGTACGCTCGAACACCGGTTCAGTATATATATGAAGCCCAAGTAAAATTTAGTCATTTCTCTACTAGATTTGAGAGAGGAGAAAGAAGGAAAAGAGGAGAAGAGAGAGAAAAAGAGGGAGGAAGCTAGAGAAGCTTGATTAAAGTGAATTAAAGTAAAATTTTAGTGAGATTCAAGTTAAGGTAAGTGCATTCCAAACCTTCTTTCCTTTATTGTTATTCTTTCTTCACTTCTCTGAACATTTCTTATTTCAAATGCTTATGTATAGCATAATTTCGTAGCTAAGATACTTATGTTTATAATATATGTAAAATTCTCCTCATTCTTTTACAAAAATGCATAAAATTCATGTCAAAGTTCTTGTATATCAAAATTTTCAGCTAATATTTGCAATTGTCTGTCATGCATGTCTTGAATTTATGATATAATGTTCTCTCATATTTCATTTTCATGTGTAAAAGTTCCTACATCTCAAATTTGTAGTACACTCTACATGTTCTAAAAATTTATTAAAATTCTCTTGCTTGTTTGCTCAAGAGATGAAACAACTAAAATATTTTAAGGTTGCTGATTTTTGTGCAATAAATGGTACAATCTGTTGTAAATTTTAGAAAGTAGCATTTATATACTTTAAAGATCTACATGTTTAAGTTCTTACATATTTTTATATAATGCATGTTAAAAATTGATAGAATTTTGAAGGAGAACTCTACAATATATTAAGAACTAAGAATATTTTTTTCAGAATAATAAAATATAAGATTATAAAGAATTGTGTAGAGTTTTCATATGTCTTAATATCGAACCATTGTAATATGTTCAGTGGATAGTATATTATAGTGTGCTTTAATATATGATAGTAGTAATCGAGATTTAAACCTATCATCCGCAAGAAAAAGTAGCGTTTGGCTCTGTCTGTAAGATTATATGTATATAAGTACGCCTACGGATCTTGAATAGTAGCATACGGCCTTTAGTTGTATAAAAACAAATATAACTCAGGCTTTAATTATCCGCTCCTTTAGTTAGTGAAGCCCTATTGGCTCTTAATACCTAAGAACAATATATTTGAGCATGATTACATGGTATGAATTTGAATAAAAATATGAAAAGAAAAGTTTGAAAAGTTTAAAAAGTTCGACAGTAGACAACAGTGATTTTAGTTTCAATAGAATTGATTGCTTTGATTTTTGTATGAATTAGACATGACTCATTGTGTAAGGTCTAACATTACGGTTTGATCGACGTCAGAGTCACATGATGACATGACATTCCGAGTCCTGTGTTCAGGTCATATTATTTTATTTTGACCGGTTAAGATATCGATGTGATACTCACGTTCACGGTTAATTGGATAATTATTATTAACAATAATTATTAATAACGGGATTGGATTTTCGGACATGTCTGGGACGTGACATTAATGATTATTAATATTTGTTCGCAACATATTAATCGTTTAATGTATGATTAAAATAGTTAATCAAACAAATTACTTAATAAATTTACTTAGTATTTCCATTAGTAATAAATTAACTTATCAAATTCAATTTGTCAACTTGTTCATAGTTAACAAAAGTAATGAAAAACCTAAGTACTGTATATCAGCATATTGAGTATAAAATGTGATTCTAATGATAATTTGTTGTATAAAATAATAAATATCTACTTATTTTGTATTGTTACTGTCCATACAGAATGTTGAACCAGTAACCATAGCAATTGTCATGTCCTCGAGATACAATACGAAAGTCAAAATAATTTTCATAATATAAAAATCCAAACCCGGCCGTGACAATCAATTCAACACACAAGACACAATACTAAACAACCTGCATAAGACCTCAATGGATATAAATCCTAACAACATAAAATATGACTTGCTATTCATCAGTCAAAAAGAGAATATCCAACAAAACAACAACCCATCTACATAACACAAATATTCCTTAATTCTCAATACAAAAATATGACCCACAACTGGCCAAACATAATAACCAAAATATACCCCCGAGATCAAAAGCTTAATAGACATAAATATGGAACTCACTAGGAAAATAATGCCACATCCGATCGAGTTTTAACTCATACAATCGTATCCAAGCTACTAGTTTGAAGGGATAAAATATAAAAATGTGTTAAAAACTCAGCAAGTATCATCATATAAAACAGTATATATAAATTAGACAGAATGAGATGCCACAAATAAAACACATCACAAGGTCCATCAAAACTGTTAGGGTCATTTTTATGATTGGCACATTTCGTGACAATATATGATATTACATCGATGTCGGGTTATGAATTGTCGAAGTGCTGCAATACATCCGTTACTGTCCATTCTAACTTCCATGAATACCGTACCTACTGTGTGCCCTCCAGCCGCTCGAGCCTAAAATCCCAAAGCCCCGCGGTCTCCGTGTGCTCTCTACCCGCTCGACCCCAAAATCCCAAAATATTTTGCTCGCTGTGCGCTCCCCATGCGCTCAAGCGCAAAATTCAGAAAGGGCCCGCTCGCTGCTCGCCACCTCCACGCTTGAGGGCCGCGACAACGGACAACCTTTTAAATGCGATTTTTGCGTCATCTATAAATATTTGTCTTATAATTTTAAAACCTTAGGGCTCTTGGCAAATCAATTTTGTGCCCCACTTGAGAAGAACCTTGTTTATACTTCATTGATCTTGCTTCCTTTGAGAAAATTAAAAGTTACAATTTTGAGCTTCATGTTCTAATAAGTTTTCTCTACACTTTCTCTTTACCGTTTACACACTTCCATCCTTATACCTTCGTTAGAGACGTCGATCGTTGAAGAAGGAGACCCGATCGTGTTTGGCAATTCAAGTGGCTCAAGAGGAAAGATTGACGTGAAAATCGAAAAGTGTCCGTTCTATTACCGCGGGCAAATCCAAGGAGTTCCTTGGTAATGATCACAAAACGGGAGTAAGTCAGCTAGTTAGCACATCGTTACCACCCGGTCTGTAAGTTAATTTTTATAGTGCACTGCTTTCCTGGCCGTTAAAGCCCGGAGGGATTTTTCCGATTACCGTGGGTATCAAATTTTTTCTTCGTCACGAAAAATTGTGTCTTATTATTATTATTTGTGTTAGTATCATTAGCATCTAGAATTAAATATTCTTTACGTGTATTGAATATTTAATTCTTACTGCTTTCGTTATTTTTAATGGGGTCGAAACTTGATTTTACAGTTTAAGACAAAAAGTTCTTTTTCAATTGGTATCAGAGAATCACCTCGATCTATGACCCCGATCTAGATGTATACTAGTCAATCATTGTCTGTTCTTCCCTTCTTTGATAGGAGTAACTATGCCTATTAGAAGGTCCGGATGAGAGACTTTCTCAAATCAATGGATTAGCGTATATGGGCTAGTACTCAAATTGGGTGGACTTTACCCAAGAGTGTTGATGAACAAAAAGTTCTGTCTTTGTGGCCAAAAGAAGAACTTGATGCCTGTAACTGGAATAGTAAGGGATTACATCCTATTTTTATGGTTGTATCTTCCGATGAGTTTAAACGGATTTCAATGTATGAAACCTCTAAAGATACGTTGGACATTCTAGAAATCACTCATGAAGGCACTAAATTAATTAAAAATTTAAAATTATAAATGATCACCACTAGATTTGAAAAAATAAGAATGAAAAACAGCGAGATATTTGATGAATTCTATGTGTAATCAAATGATATTGTAAATTTTACGTTTAATTTAGGAGAACGAATCCCTAAAAATAGAATTGTTAGAAAAATTCTACGATCTTTGCCTGAATGATTTAGATCAAAAGTTACTACAATTATGGAAAGATAAGATTTAGATAAATTAAAAATCAAATAACTTGTAGGGTCCCTTTAAACTTATGAGCACACATTAACACAGTCAAGAAAAAATAAATCAATTGCTCTAAAATCAAGTAGGGAAGAGAGAAATCAGGATTCCGATGAAGAATCATGTAGCGATAACGATTTTTTTTATTTGTTAAGAATTTTAAAAAGTTTTTGAAGAAAATAAATATTCATCAAACAAACTTGATATGAATTTAAAACTTCACCTAAATTTGAGAAGAAAGATCGACGTAAATTCAATGACTTCAAATCAAAAAATACTCAAGGAGTTTAATGCTATGAGTGTAAAGAATTTGGCCACTATCGGGCTGAATGTCCAAAACTTAAATGCCAACAATGTTAAACTTTTAAAGCTAATGTGACCTTAAGCGATGACGAAGAAGAAGAGGGTAAAAAATATTTTGAAGATGGTCCTGTCAAGTACATGACTTTTATGACTTCAATGTGTGACAATTCAGTAGAAAATTTTAATTAATTTGATGACTCTGGGGATAAGTCAGAAGCTAAATTTGATGGATTTCAAGAAGTATATGATAAACTGTTTAAAAAATAATTAAAAATAAAGAAACTAAATAGAACCTTAAATAGTAGGATCATAGATTTGAAAAAAGAAAAATTAGCTCAATAATCCAAGTTAGATGCTAAAATTTATAAAATTGAGAATCTAAAAATCTCATTTACTACACAAATCATAACTCTAGAATTTGAACTTGAGGCTACCAGAAATGATTTGAAATAATTTTGAATGGGTCCAAAAAATTAGATCATATGCTCGGGTTGGAAAAAATTAGTGAAAATAAACAGGGTTTGGGGTATGTTGAGGATATTTTTCAAAATAGCGTGAAACCTAAAATTATTTTTATTTCTGCCATAATAATTTCACACCAAAACACTACAACATCCAAAATCACTAAGCAAATGCCTCGATGTATGGATAATATATTTAATTCACATCATTTGGCCGATCCACATAGCATAAAAGTCATGAACAAACCCACAAAGTCTCTGCCAGCTTGTCATGCCTGTGAAAAGATTGGCCACATTCGTCCACACTGCTGCACTATAAACTTTCCATACAACCAAAGCCTGGAGCTAAACATGAATACACTTGTTAATCACATTCAGACATTAAATAAATAAGTAAAAAAGATTGAATGAGAAAGTGAATTCAGTGAGACAAGTATGGGTCAAGAAAAGTGAGCTTCATTACCCATTGGTCATTCGTGACAAAAAGAGGGAGACATGATTC
>JAOVVI020010928.1:0-12859 GCA_028571085.2 Nepenthes alata
AATTGTCTAATTTAAGGTCATTCATGATTGTATTGATAACACACAAGCTTGCAGATCAATAAGAAATAAATCAAAAAATTAACTTTATCAATAGCTGATATAATTTACAACACATGAGCACTTCAGAGTGAGGGGTAGGGTGTATCTCTATGTTCCTAAGCTAGCTAATTTATTAATATTACTTTTCAAGATGAAAGCATTTTAAGTTCGAGAGACTAGCTTTCCAATATGAGTATATAGTTTATATGCCCCATTGCAAAGTATTGTTAACACTAGGAATAGTCCTTCCTAAATTGAGGATAGCTTATTCCTGTTGCAATCTTTTTGATTTTCTTAATATTCCTTAATGCTAAGTTACCAGCCTCGAAAGTTTGCTCCTTCACTTTTTTATTATAGTACTGAGAAACTTTTTATTGATAAACTGTTGCTTCAATGTGTGCCGCTTCTCTATTATCCTCTAAGAGGTCAAAAGTTTTCCTCAGTAGCTGAGAATTTTGACCCAAGATAAAATTTTTTACTTGATAGCTTGGCAGTCCTATCTCCATTGGGATTACTATTTCTAATTTGGAACATTGAATGAAAGGTATCTTCTGAGTGGGTTCTCTTCAGTAGGCTTAAAGTATGGATGGTTGCTAGTCTACCTAAGCGCCTCCAACTCTGTCTAGCTTGGTTTTTAACCCATTGATTATTGTTCGATTTGTCACTTCTATGTGTTCATTTGTGTCAAGGTATGACGTTGAATATTATATCAAGGTCTTTACAATATTTTATGAACCTTTTATCAAAAAATTGGTTATCACTGTGAATCACTATGACCTCCAATATTTCAAATCCACAGGCAATATTTTAGTACACAAATTTCATTGTGTTTTGTTATGTAATTTTGGCTGATGGAGAAAGTTCCTCCCATTTCATAAAGTAATCCACCAATATGATAATAAATTTTCTTTGACCGGATGTTAGGTGGAATGGACCGAGCATGTCAAGCACCCCATTATGCAAATGGCCAAGGAACTTGCAAAGCTTGGAGATTTGTATGTGGTTGTCCAGTTACATTGTCATAAATTTGACAATTTCATAGTTTTTGATAAACTCTATTGTGTCCTTCATGATCAGTTAATAATAGCTCTTAAAATCTACATTTTTTCCTCTCATATGCGTCCTACATAAACTGTAAGGTACCAGTTCAAAAAATATAGTAATTAGGAGTAATTAAGTTTGTATAAAAGAATCGAGGTCAAAGGAAATGGGAGAAATTTGATTGAAAAGCCCAAAGACCCGAAATTGATAAAATCTGGAACCAGCGTTATAAACCTTTAAAAGTTAATCCGTAAATAAAATTTGAGTTTTAAATTATGATAATCGCGACTTATTAAGTTAATATAATCAAAATTAGGGTCCAAAGATGTGAAAAACTAGATTAGAAGGGTCGAAATGGATCTCAGACGGTACGAGCGCGAAGCAGGCTTGCTGCAGGCCTTACCCAGGCCTAACTTGTGTTCAAGCCGCGACCGACACATGACTTGAGTGTAAAAAATAGAATGCCTCGCCCAAGGCACGCCCGGAGCACATTTTCTAGAATTGTGCGCTTGATGAATGCCCGACGCGCCCTCGAGCGTGGACCTTCGGGTACTACAGCGCTCGAATAGCACTTGACTGGTGCTTGAGGCTCCAGTCCGCGTATTAAAACGCACGAATTATTTTCTTCGGCCATTTCTGCGTGGAAAGAGAGAGAGGAGAGAGAGAGAGAATGCGAAGGAGAAGAGAGAGAAGAAGGTAATCGAGGCTCTCGTGTCCGATTCTAACTTAGAGTTAGTTAGAAAAGGTGTAGATCTGGTCGAGACAAATACATCCATATACTTTTCTTTCCCTCTTTACACTTTTTATTCCGTTCTCTTCCGGTATTCTCGTTATGATACCCATCTTAAATATGTCTTAAGCATGCATATATGTTGGTTTCATATCCGATTTTTAAGATTTGTGTGGTATATTGCTTCACGAAACCCTAACCCATGCCCTATTTGGAATTACCCAATTTATTTGAGATTTATGCATGATTTTGCCTTAGAAACTTGAAACCCTAACTTCATGGACGTGGATACTTTGATTATTTGGTATTTATTCACATATATTATATATATATTATTTCATATATTCTGAAAATATTATTGAACATTAATATTGGTATTTATTCACATGTACCTTAAGTATGCTATTTTATGTGTGCTCCGAAAATTATATTATATGAATTTGTAAAGGAATTTATTGTCCAAAAGTTCTAAAATTATGTTCGGCTCATTGTACTATGAATTTCTTAAATGCTCCAAACTTTATGTTGATTTGTGCATGTAATTAAAGCCATGTGAAGACTTGAACTTATAAGAGAATGATTATCTGTATCTATATTTAAGAATTCTATAAGTTACACAAAATATTTGAAGAAAACTTCACAATTTGTTATGTTTGATGATTCGTTCTCCAGGGAGTGAGAACTTTGTATAAGATTATGGTGGAACCTTTCCTTTAGAATAAGTAATTACGAATCTAGATTAAGAATTTGTGTTTCATATGGTAGTATTCCTTGGCATGCCTTAGGATATTACAGTGGTAGACCGAGGAATGCTCCTGGGCTACGAGAGATGCTACAGTGGATATTTGTTATTCGGCTCTGTATATCGGGTGAACGATATACCGTCCATCATAGGACATTAAAGTTCGAGGTACCGTGGTTAGCGCCTTAGAATGTGTAGATGCATACACATTCCATTCCGCGTTTAACTACTCCATTAGCTGGTAAGGCCTATTGGCCATGATCAGTCAAGATAAAAAAATTTCTACATATTTAAGAACTTAAAGGAATCAAAAGTAAAATGGGAAAGATAAATATGTTTTGAAAATATATTTATTTATATTTCATGTTTATGTATTCATGTTATATTCTTATATCCTTCCTCTACTTTATTTCAAATATATTATTTACTGTCTTTGATTATATTATGTCTTACTGAGTATTTAGCTCACTTATTACTATTTCTTTCCTTAAGATAAAAATGAGCTTACGCCTGATGAGATGGAGTAGAGAATTAGAAGTCGACTAGGTTGAAGATTTGGAAGATAATTTTGTAAACTTGGTTTTTGTGGTTTTGTATCTCATGGAGTACTTTTGTATATAATTTTGAGATAGAGATGTACCTGTATTTTGATGATATACAGATAGTTTAGTTTTTGTTATATTTTTATGGATGTATATGCTTCCACATATTATTATGATTTGATATTGAGGTACCTAGTGGCATCTTATCTAAGCCGATGTTATAATCGAAATTATAATATTGGTGCCACGATATTGTTGTGACTTTATGGATCCTGTGTTATTATTTGTGGATATATATGTATGTTGTACAGAGAAATTGTACAAGTTTGTGTTAGTCTGACAGCTATTTTGTAGTCAGAAACTTACCAATTTTCTGTTAGAATTTTTTGGGTCGTCACATAAACCAAGATGTACTTCTCTAAGAGCATAATCAGTTTTTACTAGAGTCAAACAACACATATATGATATGGAATGATCTCTTCTATATAGTGTCTCATCAACCAAAATGTACCAACTAGTCACTTTAGTAATCTGTTTTGCCTCCATGGAATTGTTCGGAAGCGTTCCATTTTGAGGTACCTAAAATGAGGAGCCATCCAAGTTACGTCATTAGGGACTTGGAGAATATCATCATATTCCTCAATACTTGGCCTCTAAAACACCTTTTTTATATTCCAAGCATATTATTGTAGGCAATAGGATGTTGTCATTTTGGAAAGTCAATTGATTTTTTAGTTATCTTTTTAAAGGATATGAATAATTTTAAATTTGTTGAGGAATGATAAGAGACCTCGTAACTTGTGGAGGTATTTAGCCAGTTTTAGGTTGTACACTGTAAAATTATCCAATAATTGAGTGACAACTAGTTTGAAATCACTGTAAGCGACCAAGTTCCAGACAAAATATTCTTTGGTTAGCTTCAAGCCAGTCAGTAGAGCTTTATATTCGATTATATTATTTGTAGCTAGGAACCAGAATGTGATTGTCTTATATCAAATCCTTCAGGTGTTGTTAGTACTATTCTGATTCTGCTACCCGACTGTGAATATGCTCTATCAATATGTAACATCCATGTGGGTGATGACTCTTATAGAATAGCCCCCATGTATTCGCATATTTCTCCCAAGGTTGGGGATGTTATTTTAATAATAAAGTTTGTGAGGATTTAACCCTTTATAGAGGGTCATACTCAAAACTTTATGTTTAATTTGTCTAACTCGATTAACCACTTGATCAAGTGTCCAGATAATTTGGACTTTTGTAAGATCTTTTTTAATAGTTGATATGTTAAGACGATAATTTTGTAGGTTTAAAAATACGGTCAAAAATTTCTTACAGTGAATACTAAGGCTAAAGCAACTTTTTCCATTCGTGCATATTGAGTCATTGAGGCTGCTAGGATCTTACTCACATAGTATACAGGCTGTTAATTCCCTAACTTTCCCCTGATTAAAACAGTGTTCAAGGCTATTTTTGAGATGGCTAGGTAGAGGTATAATTTCTCATCTTCCTTAGAACAACTTAGTAAAGGTAGATATGTCAGATATTCTATCTCCTCTTGAAAGGCTTGCTAACATTTATCCTACAAGGATCGAGATTTCATAACTCATAATTCGACAAGTTAAATTAATTTATATAAAATTAAGATGAATGAACAGTAAAAATTTAGAAATCAGAAACTCACCCTAAAATGTTGTAACGTTCCCGAGCGCCCGCTTGCGTGATATTGTCCGCTTTGGCAGCCACACAAGCTCCACGCGATTTTATTCCTGGCAGACGGCCTCCACCGTCCCCAAAACGCGTCACACAAGGAAGAAGTATCCACGCACTTTATAAGACACGCTTCGTTCTCCTCTCCATCAGATGTGGGACATCACAAATGTAATAAAAATTTATTTGATAAAATAGATTAATTTCGGTTAATAAAAAATATAACTAATGAAAGGAAACTAATTTGATTAATAAATTCTCAAATCGATTAATAATCAAATTAATTTCGATTGACAACAAGATAACCCGGTTACCGAATTTATACCTGATTAACAATTAAACTTTGCCCGATTGATTAAATATAGTATGAATTAAATTAATTAAGTAAAATTATATATATTATAACACACAAACTCACACACACATAGAAAATTCAGCAAAGGAAAGTGATGACAAGCAGCTACTAGACAGCTTAATTTTCATCCAAATTTTCAATAATTCCATAAAAATTTTAACTTATACATGGAATAAGAGTCCTCACACATGGCACACTTATAAAGTTAAGCAACACTTAACAAAAAGTTAAGGGAAAGGAAAGAAAGGCACATGGCACCAGGAGAAGAAAAAATCAGCATATGCTGATGTCATGCTGTCTCAAATAAACAGATAATAGTAAACTTTTATAGTATATTTATAATTAGTCTATAAATTATATTTCTCAAATTTTGATTGTACAGTAACATTGGACATTTTACAGATATAAAAAAGTATCTGAAAATTAAATAATATCATATAAATTATGATACATGCTTTCAAACGTAAAATTTCTTCATAAAAATATAAAAAAATAGTAAAATATAAAATTTAATCGGTAAAAAATTAACATAATAAAATATCAGAATAATAACACCCATAGAAATATTCAAGAAATAGCAATAGAGAAAAGACAAAGTTTAGAGTGCACTTACTTTAACCAGATCTATTAATTTTCTTCTTTCAAAATAGCTCGATTCTAACCCGAAATCTCTTTCTCTCTCTAACTTTCTCTCTCTTTTATCTTTCTCCTTTCTTCACTTTCTCTCTCATTCTCCTTTTTCATGTTAAAATGGCTGAATTTCTTCCTTATTATTTATTTATATAAAAAATTTATATAATAAAATTTGGCAAATCTTATCCAATTAATCAGATAAGGATAAGCAACACTCAAGCGCCGGTTAGGTGCCCCTCGAGTGTCGCTCGTACTGGGAAATTCCGTGCTTGAGCACAACTCGTGCATCCATCAGGTGATCGCATATTGGAAATTGCAACTGGATTAAGCTCGAGCGATCATCGAGCGGAACCATAATGGAAATCACACATCTCGACGCCACTTGAGCACCCTTCGGGCGTTGCAATACGGGAATTTGCGCCCTCGACACCACTCTGGCCTCCATCGGGCGACCTTCTAATTTTGATTATATTACATTTATTACTCATAATTATTATATTTTAAAAAATCGATACCTTACATTAATATTTATTTAATCTGATCGTTTATCTCTTTATTCATATAATCATTTGTGAAGATTAATCATTTAAATTTATTAACCAAACTGTCCTTCGATACTTCAATCTTTTATATCACTAATAATCCGATCATTCAACTATTCGATAGTTTAGTCATTCTGTCAAATTCTTTTCTAATACTAATGTAATATATTGGTTAATTCATTCCTCTCTATGAGCTAATGGTTTGCATGCCCATATAACAACATATTAGATCAATATTATCTTATATTATATCCAATAGATATTATCAGTTTATTTTTAAATAGTAAGCCGTCTTATCTATATAATTTGTATTATCATAATCATATAAAAATAAATAAATATGAGCTCATAATAATATATTTCAGTTGTGTGTATAGGGTATACCGACATATTTTTCTTTTAACTTGTTTTATATATTAATTTCCTTTTTTTAATATATATGTAGCAGTTTAATATTGAAGGAAGGACTATTAAAACACAAAAACTGAGACATGGCAGGGGCCGCGTGATTTTACGAGCCGTTCATATTGGAGAGAAGAAGGTGGTTGGCTGGTACAACTTCCACGAACAAGAAAAAGTAGAGATGAATAAGGAAAATTATATTATATTATTATATTTAAAAATAATTTTAAAAAATATTTATTTTTAACGTGTAAATATTTTGTGGGTTTGGAGGTCTTATTTATTTATTTATTTTTTAAAGTAGAATATTATATCATCACTATCTTAGTTACTGGATTGGAATTTAATAGTTAAGATTTAACAATTAAAAAATATTTTAAAAAATTATATGTTAAATTTTTCTTATAATGTTAATATCTATTATAAATTAAATCTAATGTATAAAGATTTTAATCAAAATAATTATTTAAATAATATTGTTTACTATTTAAATTTAGATTATTAATTTTTTTATATAATAATAAAAATTAAAGAAATAAATTTTTGCTTTTCTAAAAAATAATTAGGAAGCCACCCCCGATCTGCTGTGCGGTAGTTCTGGCTTTCACCAAATAAAATACAAGCGAAAAATACGCCCCATAAGTTACCCGTGATCTGCACGAAACTCCTCTCCAAGAATTTCCGTGCCGGCTAATCCGACGGTCAAGAACTCACCGTCACACAAAGACAATGCCTTAACTAATTGGGGAAATCTTATTCTTATTACTTTAAATAATTACCCAATAAATTATTTTTAAAAAACTCTCAAAAAATATAATATAATATAATATTTATTTATTTATAAATATTCTAAGATAAATACAACGTCACATCTTGACTATATTCCAAAAATAACCCGGAAGCCTTCCTCGGAACTTCTATGCGACCGTAATACTAATTGTTTTACTTACTTATAGCTTATTTATAATTTGTTTTTTATATAAATAAACTATATTAATTTTAATTTTTTAAATTTTAATTTTTTAAATTTTAATAATTTTTTTTTTAATAAAAAGAGTGAGTAGCAGGTCAATTATTGTAGCATTATTTATGAAATAAGACAACGCCTGCTTCGCTGTGCGAAGGAAATGGTAGACGACGGTTTTCTCTTGAACTGTGACAGCGCTGTTTGTTTTGCCTCCTTGTTTGGATATTCAATTGATCGATTTATTTTTTTCATTTTATATTTTTTTTGCATATACTTAATTTCTATAAACTTATATACAAATCATCTCTATAAATTATTTATGTATTTCTGATATTTAATTAATCGTATGACTTAGAGAGTTAAACATTATATTCAATTGATTCAAAAAATAGATGTTTTGGTCTTCATAATTTTTGAGTTCAAATCATGTACACTATAATAATTCAATAAGAGGTAATAAGTATACGAAATTTGCTTCATAATTTATTTTTTAATACTCAATTTAGTAATCTTTTTAAAAAAAATTAAAAAATATAAAAAAAGTATAAATTTAAGAGTATTAAAAAAATTATGGTCAGATAACTTAGTTGTATTTGTAACAGATGATTGTTTGCCAAGGATTACAATTCCTCTTCTTGTCATGACTCTAGATTAAAGCAAGTCTTAATAATAATAACAAATAGTTAAAATTTATAAAATTAAATCCTAAATATAAAATAATAACCATAATAAATTTTAAATTTGGGTGTAACTTGATGACAAACCATACAACTACAACATTTAACAATGGTAGATCAGAATACAAATTATTTATAGAATTTTATCAGATAACTCATTCAAGCAAACAAAATAATCATGACTAGCTCCCTAATGATCGTAAGAAAAAGTGACCAACAACAATACCAATAAAAATATCAGTTCATCACAATCCAAACGCTACAAATATCCTAACAGTAAAACGAACCAAACTTTGATTCCATAACCAAAAAATATATAATTATTATTCTGACTATTGCCCTAAATAAATATAAAAATATATTTGATATAAATACAGTCTGAGTATAAGGCTAATACTTATCAAAAAAATATATGAAACTGTAATTAGATAAATGTTTGAATTTCTTGTAATGTATTGGTAGCCCACTAACTTGAAGAGGTAAGAATAATAAAAATATGAGTTAAAAAATTTACAAATATCAATATATATATAATATATAACAAATGATGCATCCATAAATAGAAAAAAAAATCAAAATGTACATGAAAGCCCATAAAAATTAATATTTAAATGTCTATAATATTATACCAATGAAAGTTTGAATATGATATTGTATTTAAAAACAGAATCCAAAAAAGAAGGCCAAATGTTCAAAACGTATGAAACCGATCAAATCCTAATGACGGGTAAAACCTATGAATCTCAATCAAAGGTTCAAATACCAGTTAATATAGGTAAAACATATCAAAAGTTTAAAATATATACAAATAAAAAAATCAAAAGTTATACACGCATTATCGATAATCTTAAGTCATATCACTATTATTTAGATCTATAGGTAAGACTGTCTACAGATTATTTCTTATATACATGACTAAACGTTATTTTTTTTATCACCCATAAATGATAATTGTAATCATTGAACTTATTTGATATATTAAAATATTTAAATATATTAGTTTCATTTAACTCCTTATGATAATTCTCATAAAAATATAATTGGAGAGGGCCTCTATATTACATATTATAAAACTTTTCTTATTAGGTAAAAATGGTGAGACCTTCACTTGGGAAGGTCAAACAAGTTTTTCTATTGGAAAATGTCACATATTGAATCATATAATAAAAATAGAGCACGACCCAAAATACGATATATATGGATATCACATGCATGACTCATGCAAATTTTTATAATTTTTTTTTATAAATATACTCATACATAAAAGTAATATTTTAAAATATTTACCAAATTTTACCAAAACAAGTAAAATCCTTAAATAACAATAAAATTGAATTAAAATTTTAAGCAATTAATAAAAATAATATGTATGATGAAATTAAATAAGGTAAATAAAACTAATATGTATATACATTAAAATCTACCAAACGTAAGCAAAATAATTGAAAATAAAAATAGACCAACAATTGGGTATAAGAATACTTACTTCAACATCCAATTAAAAAAATTTGACAAAAATATACTTTAAAATCACGTTACTCCTCATTCTTCCTCTTCATGCATCTCATTTTTCTTCTTTCTTATGCAAAGTGACTAAATAGTGCGTGTCAATCCTCATATAGTTGAATCCGTGTATGAGCATTGTACCAAACCCTTCCTAAGCACAAACGCTGCCTCGGGCATACCTTGAGCTCTCCCATATTATAATCCGCGCTCAGGTATCACTTCCAATTAACAAGATCTTACAAAAATATACTTTGAAATCATCTTACTCTTCATTTTCTCTCTTTCTTTCTTTCATCTTTCTCTTTCTTTTCTCTTCTTTCTTATATGAAATGATTGAATAGTATGCGTCAGTCCTTATATAGTTGAATCGGCACAGGAGTGATGCGCCAAACCCTTTCTACGCACAAATGCCACCTCGGGCACACCTTGAATGCTCTCATATTGAAATCCACGCTCGAGTTCCACATCGTGTGTTTCTTTGGTGCACCCACCTAGGAATCCACGCTCAAACGCACATTGGGTCTGCCTTAGGCGCCAATTTGCATCATTTCTTCGAATATCATTCAAATTTATATTACACAAATATTTCTAATATATCAAATTTAATATAAAATAAATTGATAATACTAATTAAATATGATAAAAATTGGGTATTACACCGCTTCTGATTGGGGATTTGTATTTATAACTTGCATGCTAATCGATCCGTTTATCCAAAATTGGCAGGACTATTATTTGAAATGCTATGTTGTATTTATTGCCAGCCGTTATAATGATCATATGATCATTATTTATATTAGTTTAGTAACTGTCTAATAATAAATGTTTGACATTTATTTGGGTGTTATTACTTGTTTAATCTAAAAAAAGTATTTTGTTAGGGTAACCTTATTTGTTTTTTAGTACAAATAGCTATGAGGATGTCGTTAATCATCCCCCAGTTATATATTATCGTTTATTAAGATTAAATGTCATATTTATTATATTTTCAGGCCATTAATTACTTCAGCCGTTTATTACCTCAGTCATCTAGTCATTCATCGATCCACTGAATCTTTGGCGAAGACATTCCCAAACTAGTTTGATATCTAAGATATTCACCTTTATTCACATCGGGGAAAATATCCTATTTAGACCATACCTGTTGGGTCTCAGTATAGGGGCTCATAAAACACGGCCTAAAGAAAGGGCCCAAGTCAAAAGCACAGAGACGTGTCCACGGACCAAGAGGATTGGATGGCCCAAGAGGCCCAAAAGTCTAAAATAGCTCCTTACGCTAGACTGGCCTAACAAGCCCGAGAATATGGGCTAATATCCTAAAAGCCAAAATAACGACAAATGTCCGAGAGGTCTCTTTAACCAACAGGGGCTCGAGGACACCACAAGGAGCTGACGACATCAGGGATGCCAGAGAAACGTCCGAGAACCCTGGCCCTCAGATACGAGGTTCAGGAGAAGAAGTCTGACAGCCTTAGAGGTTCCATTAGATTTCAAAATAGTCCAAGAGGTCAAGAAAATACCCGAGGACCCTTCACAATGAATCAAAGATCCTTCAAGTCCTTCAAAAGGCAGTTAACGTCCGTGCACTACCGCCCTCGAACGGGTCCGTGAACTCACAAAGGGACAAGGCACGCCACATAAGGATGAGAAACATCTCATACATGGCCGAAAGTGCCAACTAAGCAACTTCGCTGATTTCCAAGGAACCTGCTGCCACTGCAAGACGACGCCTCCACAGAGCATGCCAAGTGAAATTAAGATCGACGCCTAGAGTCTACGCACCTGACACGCTCATGCCCTACCAGCGACGCCAGCGGCGTGCCTCCCTGCACACGCCGACATTCCTGACATGGCCAGCAGGGTAGGTGGACGGCTCCCTCACACGCTTGGCGTGACCAACAGGACAGGTGGACAATCTCTCAGCCATACGCCAGCTTTCACGTGTCCTCCTCCCAACGGCATAATTTTTCCTATAAATACTTAGCAGAGGCTCTTGCCTCAGGAGCCCTTTTTGCTCCTTTTCGAACAAGAAGGAATGAAGGCGACAAAGCTTCCTAGAGAGCTTTCAATGGAGAGAAACGCCAAAAGAGAAAGGGAAGAAACTCCCAAGACTTGTATTTTGTAAAGACTTCCATCCATAGTGAAGTATTTGACAGGCCCAGAGCCTCGTGATTTTTCCTCCTCATTCAAAAGGAGGCTTTCCACGTAAAATTCAGTTTCAATTTCTCCTTCTCTACACCCTGCACATCTAAAATACTTGTGTTGCACTGGACCCTGCGATTCAAAATGCAACATTGGCACCGTCTGTGGGAATGATTGACAAAAAGCTCAACACTTCCTACCCTCATAGAACAATCAGCGCTCTGAAGATGGCGAGCAGACAAGCCAGCACGTCCACCCAGGAGGTGGGATCCTTTGACAGGTGCCTCCCATCAAGCAGCATGGCAAGTGACCACCCTGGTACTAGCGTGCGAAAACTGGTAAAGAAGGTGAACAGCCTCTCAAGAGCGGTCCACACCCTCCGCGAGAGGGTGGACGAGCAATCCAGGGGAAAGTACCCCGAAAGTTCGCGGCCAGCAGCGCCCCATGAGCGACAAGTTGCACAAGCTCCTGGCGAGTTAAGGGATTACTTCAACAAAAAGAAGTCCATGACCCAGGCCCCGACAAAGAGAGGACTCAAGAGGCTCTGGAAGACAGTCTTCGAACCCAAGACTGGCGAAGCAAGCCAGCTGGAAGAACGAGAAGACCCCCTACCCCCGAGGACAGGGGAAGGAAAAGGAAGAGCCGGTGCCCAGCTGATGTTCCAAAGACCGTCCAGGCAAAACGAGCCCGGGCGGATTGTCCTTGGAAGAGACAAGCCATCATGCCCACCTGCCCTCATTGAGTCACTCACCACCATCCTGAGGCAGATCCGAGACGAAGAGTTCTTGAGATGGCCCAAGGCGTTGAAAAACCCAGATGGGGGTGACCAGT
>JAOVVI020010930.1:0-10104 GCA_028571085.2 Nepenthes alata
CATGGAGTCTGGGATACCATATCGCCCGCGGATATCCTCAAGCCTCCCGAGCGTCAGTGAGGAGGCAATCTCCTTTATTCATAGAGCCATGAAAAGTAGAAGAAGAAGAGGCAAAGGGAAGTTGAAGAACGAAAAGTTTGAAGACTTGGAGAGAGTGCTCAGCAAGGAAGACGAAGGCAAACACAGAAATGAAGATCTGAAATGAGAAAGGGTAACTTATCAATTTGAAATTCAAAAAAGCGTACCATTATTACCCTCGCCACGTGTCACTTGGAAGCATGGGCTTTGGCTTCCAAAGGCATGCGTTAGCCCGTCAATCAAGCATTAAATGCTCTGCAGAGGCCCAAAACGGCGGCGCTGGAAAAGTCTCAGACTCAAAATAAGTCCTGGGACACTTCTTCACCAGACCTTGTGCCGCGATTGCTTCCGAGGACACACGTGGTCTTGGACTAGCGCCAGGTAAGGCTGAAACCTAAAATGGACAGGCATGTTTTTACTTCCTCGGACGTGCTTCCTAGGCCATAACACGCACACAGACAAACTGTCAGAGGAAAAAGACAGCCTCCCGAGAGGAGCAGTGGCGTCATGCCAAACGGTTGAGGATCTCAAACCCTTTGGCATGGAGGGCTAGTGTTGGGTTCCAATACTGGGGCCCATAAAGCACGGCTCAAAAGGACAAAAACAAACCCAAGAGGCCTAAAGAACTAAGCTGCCCGAGGACCTCAGACGTTCCTATGAGCCTAAATTAACTCGAGAGGTCAGCATTTGACATAGCAACGTGAGGACCTTCCACGAGGAACCATGGGTCCTTCAATAATCAAGGGTGCAGTTGACGTCCGAGAATTATCTCCCTCAATGAGTCCGCGTACTCTTGAGAGGACAATATACTCAACTTGAGGACGATGATTTTTTCACAAACGGCCGAGAGCGCCAGCTTAAAGACTTTACTATTTCCAAGGAGCACGCAACCTCTCCAACACGCCGCCTCAACAGTGCATAATGACGCTCAGGGCATGCCTCATCACTTCAAAGATTGACATCAATGGCCTGCACATCTGACTCGGTAAGACCCAATCAGCGCCGCCAGTGTGCCTGACATCACCTGGCCCAATCAGCAGAGTAGGTGGACAGCCTCCCAGCCTGGCCCAATCAGCGTAGTAGGTGGACAGCCTCCCAGCATGCGTCGGCGGCCACGTGGACCTCTCTTAAGGGAAGAACCTCCTACTATAAATACCCAACCAAAATACTAAAGAAATGGATGAAAGATAGTTCATAGGAGAGAGGCCAGAAGTGAAAGGGAAAATAATCCCACAACTCGCGCTTATAATTCTTCCACTAATAGTGAAGTGTTTTCCAGGCCTTGAGTATTCTGGTTTTTCCTCCTCAGTCAATGAGAGGTTTTCCATGTAAATTCCAATCTTTTTTCTCTCACTCTCTTCATCTTTTCACGCTCAAATATTTGTGTTGTACCGGAGGCCGAAATCTGGAACGCAACACTATTGATTATGATTTTTATATTGAAATATTGACTCAGGTTGTTACATATAAACTCAAAAACTTTGTTAAATATTTGTATAACTTATAGTTTCAACATTTAATTTAGCTACTCTTTGAATACCTTTAATAATAGTATATGTTTTCCATTTATATTAAAGTAATAAAATATATCTGTAAAAGATTTCTTATGTCGTTTGGGCCTCCTTTTGTGAAACAGAAAAGTCACTTTACATTAAAAAAGAGAAAAACAAAAAACCCAGAAAAGTCCACACTGAATCCCACAGAGTGCAATCTGCAGTGGCCCAGGAGTCTCCATCGCCTCCATTGATGGATTAAATATTGGGCTTTACTCAATAAATCCACGTTCACAGACAATTAGGTTTCGCTGCTTAGGGTTTCTTAAAAGCTCTTCAGTTTGCTCTTCTCAGAGTGCCCCTATTTCCCTTGATTCGCGGCAGAATCTGACAGCGGCGGAAGCAGCTCGCCGGGGTAGAGCCATGGTGCACGTCTCATACTACCGCAATTGTAAGCGATTTTCATGGGAATCCTCCCTCCAATTTTGTGTTACTTTTGTTACAAGTGAAACTGTTTTATTGTATTTTCCTTATCTTCGTTATTGGGATAACGAATCTTGAAGTTATGGAAACATCTTCATCTCTGTTTTTCTTATTCGTTTCCTGCGATTTGATGTATGCCACCTGTTTACGTCCTGCCCATTAGTGAATAGAGTCTTTATTATGCACATTTGTCAATATTTTCAACCTCCGTTTGTAATGTTCACCAGGACCCAGAGTTTCAAAACGGCGAAGGATTGATGTGAACTTGCTGAGTTAGAATTAGAATAACGGTGGATCTTTTTCGTGGGGATAAATCTCCCTTTTGTGTAGTGTTTAAGTAACTCCATAAATTTTAGTTGCTAAGGGAGTGTAGTTATATCTTGACGTTTCTGTTTGTCTTAACTAATTCAGCCTGTCACATTGAACTTGTTATCATAGTTGTTTAACTTCATGGACAAACAGGTAAATCTTATTTTTCACTTTTTGGGTCATATTAATAGCATTTCCTGTGTCTCTGAAGAGAATATATCCTATCAATCCTGTCATTTGATCTTTTTTTTTTTTTTTTGCTTGGGTCTCAATAACAAAGGAAAAGTTAAATTTGAATGTTTTGAATAGTGGTATGTATTGTCGCAGGGAGGGGATATTCTTTGGACTTAAAATAATATTTGTTATTGATTTTAGACGGGAAGACATTTAAAAAGCCTCGTCGCCCCTATGAGAAGGAGCGGTTGGATGCTGAGTTGAAGCTTGTGGGAGAATATGGACTTCGTTGCAAGAGAGAGCTGTGGCGGGTTCAATATGCTTTGAGTCGCATTCGTAACAACGCACGGAATCTATTGACACTTGATGAGAAGAACCCACGCCGGATCTTTGAGGGTGAGGCTCTTCTGAGGAGAATGTTTCGCTATGGGCTTTTGGATGAGAGCCAGAATAAGCTTGATTATGTCTTGGCTCTCACTGTGGAGAACTTTCTTGAGCGCCGGCTCCAAACCCTTGTTTTTAAGTCAGGAATGGCAAAGTCCATCCACCATGCTCGTGTGCTTATAAGGCAAAGACATATTAGGTAACTAATTCTTTATGCATATCTAATAATTCACCTTTCTTTTTTTTCGTGTTGCATATTCATGTCCTGTGATGAGTTAATGCTTGAATTATGTGAGAGAATTTATATGTTATGTTGCATTTCTTGACTTCCTTTCCTTGGATGTAAACACTTATTGTTTAGAGGTACTATAGAATGAGGGAAAATAACCAAATGTTGATAAGTGTCAATAGGCGTCATACATGGATAAACTGCTTTCTTAAAAGTTATTTTGAACATCAAGCCTTTTGTTTTTTTCTTTGGGTTTGTTGTTGGATGGATTAGGAAATTTTCCTCAAGTATGTGGTCGGTGAACTATCTTGAGAAAACAATGTGTTTGTGTGTGTGTATTTATATAAGTATACATTTGGGGTTTAGTGAATTAAGGGTTTATTGATGTGATCATTAAGGCAACTCATCTGTGACTACGAGCCTTCCCTGGTGCACATACCTCTCTATGGATAAGTTTAATTTGTAGTGACAGAGCTACCTCATTTCATACCATGTAATATGATGTTCAATCGGACACCTTGTATTAATAACTATCAGCCAAATTTCGTCCTATCAGCAGAAGAGATGAGTGAGAATATCTGATGGGGGAAGATATGATTGTTGATTTTGTGTTTGGATTAATTATAACCAGAGATTTTAAAACTTAAATCAATATGGCCCATCATTCTAGATATGGGCAGGACTTTTTGGTTTTAGGGGGCTTTAGAATTTTTTTCAATGCATATATATCTCTATGTCCTTTCAATTGTGGTCTTATGTCAACTTTGGATTGCTTACTTGTGAGATGCATTAAGTATTTTTGACATGGTGATTGAATTCAGTGCTATAGTTTCAGCCTGCCAAACTAATTGCACTGGAATTAGTTACTTGTCTGATTCAGTCTGTCACTGAAAGTACTGTTGTTAACTACTCCCGCTTGCAACCTTTCAACTCTAAACTCTGTTTGTTTATAATTCAACAATTATTCGCTGTTGTGATGGTTGATTGGCTAGGGTTGGAAGGCAGGTGGTGAACATCCCATCTTTCATGGTGAGGGTTGATTCACAGAAGCACGTTGATTTTTCACTCACAAGTCCATTTGGAGGTGGACGCCCAGGAAGGGTGAAGAGAAAGAACACAAAGACAGTTGCAAGGAAGGCTGCTGGCGGAGATGGTGAAGATGAAGATGAGGAGTGAGCCACCCAATGGTTTTAATATCACCCAGTAGCAATGATAGTAAGTGATTAGAAACGTCCATGATTCTTGGTGTTTGGAGTTTTGTTAACTTGGATTTCTTGATCCTGTTATTTTTTACGTAGTAGAAGAAACTCGTATTTGTCTTTTCATTCTTGGTGCAGGAAAGTTAAAATAACTCTGTATGAAACCTTAATAGGACCTGCCATTGTTATCTTTAACTGCTTTTCAATATATGAGGTCTCTATTGCATTGATCCTCCTGATGGATAGGTTTAGGGATGGTAATCTTGTCTCAAAATGTGTTCTACTTATCGACTTTTATCTGCCTTGCTTCGAATATGACTAGAATGGGATGGCTTTATCTTCCCATTTGGTATTATCCTATTCCATCCTGGGCTATTATTACTCAATGTTGTAGCATTATTACTGTTATAACACTAAAGGAAATGGATGTATAATGTTCAATAATATGATTTTCAAGTAATTTTTAAAATCATAAAAATAAATGAAATTTAAATGGGGATATCTATCTGTCTCCAACTTGCTTTGCACATTACATTTCATCCAGATTCCCTTTTGGTTTTGAGTGGGAATGGCACAGTAATTAGAGAAATCCTTCAATTTTATCTTATTAATTTTTATTAGCTAGCTTCTTTCTAGGACATTCAAATTAGTATCTTTCTCTCTCAAATTCCTAAAAGCAAATGCCTTTTCCCCGCTGTGTTTCCGGCCAAGGTAACCCTGCTGTTACTGGTGGAGGTGCTGTTACTGTTGGATGCCCCCTCGCTGGCCAACTGTTCACTCAGCCAAAGCACTCCCTGCTGGTGGCCGAGGCGGCCCTGCACTTGGCCGAAGCTCCGGTGTAAGTTTACTTTATTAACTGACTGTGTGGCGCAAGCTGTGGCTTAACCGTTAGCTTAGGAGAACAACTTTGTGGACTTATGACAGCTAGTAGATAATTTAGGTAACTATCATTTTAAGTTTGTGTGAGTTTTAGAAATTTTGTTGTGTTCGTACGTACAAGGTTTATTTAAAGTTGTTTAGTTTATTTTGCAAGTTTACATCGTCGAATTTTAACTCTTTTAAGTCGTTTAAGTTGTCTCCTTAAATTGAATCCTGTTAAATCCTTGTTTTACTTTCTATGAGGTTCCTTGTTAGGTTACCAACAAATCCAAAAAAAACTAACAATTTAATTTAAAGTGGAACTGTTGGGCAATCAGGAAAAGTGGACTGGAAAATAGGTGAACTAAAAGAACTGAATTAATGACACCAAATAAAATGGGCAATTCAAGACATCCTAAATTCATATTGAACTCTGAATATTATTTTGATTCTATTTCATCCATTGTCTTAACTTCAACCGAAGAATTTACAATTCAATTCAGTTTAGATTTATTTTGATGCTTTTTTTATGAACAAAATTATCATTTTTAAGGTATCAAAATGGCATGGTAACGATAATATGAGACCACCCCACTTATGTTTATATTCACTTTTAGATGATTCAATCTTAAACAACTTTGTTTTAATATGAAGAAAACTCCTGTCAAATTAAATGAGTTGCCCACCGCATTCCTTGTACTCACTTTCAAAACATCCACCCCACTTTCGATGCCCGTTCTAGGATAATTTTTTGACAGAAGACAGTACCTCCTCGACGGTGCTAGTATTACTGAGAAAACTATCATTTTTTATTTTTTATTTTATAAAAAGTATCAAAGCAATGCTGTGGCAATAATAGATAATTTTTTTTAAAAAAATTAAAACCATATCCACTGCCCCACTTATGCTAACTTGTATTAACTTTTATATAATATCATTTTGATATCAGGGCAACTCTTTTAAATTAAAATTCTACCCATCATCCCTCCTCACTTAGCTTGCTTTTGAAAACATTTTCTCCTCTTCCTCCTCCCTCTCCATCTCTCTTGTTTCTCTCTTGTTTCGCCATTTTCATTTTTCAATCCTGATCTTCTTAGCTAATATATGATAGTATGATAAAATATAGAATTTACTTTTTAACTTTTTAATATTATATATTTATAGAAGAATTACAAAAATAATTTTTTATAAAAAAAATAAAGTTGAACAATTTATAACTGATGCATCCTGAGATTCAGGTTGCTGACGAATTAAGAAGCCGCTCGAGTTTTTCTCAACAGTTTGAACAAAATAGGTCCGGTCTCCATTCTTGGTAGTCTGAATCTTGTATACTATAACTAGAAAACGAGAGGCCAAATGATTGATGGGACTCACTCCCCGATATATCTTCCAATATTCAAATTAGTAATTATTCTTAATGGATAGAAAGATACGATGATACAAGAATGAGTGCATGGACGATGAGTAGGTTCAAAGATTGAGTGTTTGGGCGCGTTCTGTAGAGGGACAGCTTTGAAAGAAGACGGTGCACTCGACGGGGAATGACTTAAGAGAGAGAGCTATGAGAGACTTCCTGGAGATCTTTTTGGCTGAGTATCTTTCTTTTGTGGGCTTGCAAGTGTGTATGTCCCCTGCCCATGGTAGCCAGAGGTATTTATGGTGTTTGAGCCAACTCAACCCTGCTTGGATGTCAAGGCTGGCTGACAGTTGTCTGCGTAGATCGACAGACTATCATGGGGGTTGTGTGTGCCAATTATGGCAACGGTGGCCAGCCATGGAGATTCTTTCCTTTTTCGTGATGATGTCGGAGGCGGCAAATATGACAAGTTCATTTGGAAGAGATCTGCTAAGTTGGAGTTACCGTCTTGGGATAGATCGTGATCGAGAAAAATATTCGGGGTGCTGAGTTGTTTAGGGAGGTTAAGGTAAGTCCTACCCTCGTATGCGGCGCCGCGGGTCGCCTGTTTCTAGCCGGACGGCTTCAGGCCAACTCGCCTGGGCCGGAGGTTTAGATGCTTGATCTTGGGCCTTCGCGGGAGTGGGTCATGGGCTACTATCCTTCGGGTCTCCAATTCATCCATGGGCTTTCATGTTGGGCTGATGCATTTTCGGCCATCTTCATCACTAGCCCCCATGTCGAGCCGTTTGAATTTTTAACTTTCAGCATGTTCATTGATGGGATGTCATTTGTCGTTTTCCTCTTTCGCCCCTTCCCCAAGCTGCCTTTTGATTCACTATCTTGCCAGTTTTGGCCTGATTCTCTACACTTGGTATTTTTTGCGAATTTTGCTGGCATAGAAAATCTTTGTCATTTAATAGCCTGTCGATCCCCTCGAGTACTATATAAATGGAGGGCCTCATTGTGCCTTGTCTCGTGCCCCGTTTTCATTAGTCGAGTGGCGTGAGGGTTTGAAGTCGGCATGGAGCCTATGTTACTTTTGGCTGGGATCGGAGGGAGCTCATCTTCAATGTCCGAAGGTGGCATCCTAGGATGCGCAGGAGACTTTCTTTGGTTACTCCTTTTCGCATGGGGAACTGCTTTAGTTACCCCTTTTCACGTCCGTCCTAGTGCCGATTCCATTTTTCGGTCGTGGCGGGTTAAGGCTTTTCTGTCGCTGTGGCTTTTCCTCGGGGTGATGGCTTGCCTCCGAGAAGGGTTGCTGCTCTAACTCCTCAAGAACTACTGCACGTGGGAGCTTCGCCTTGTTGATCGTCGAGGGCACGCCGACCTCTCGATCGAGCCTTCCTTTTAGAGACAAACTCACTTACCCTTTGGGAGTTTGTTCAAGTGGAACAGGGCTTTCACAGTCAGATCGTCATTCTAGGAATATATTTTATGTCATTTGATTTAATTTAATTTTGTTGTACCTTCACTGTTGGAGGCTTTGTGCTTGGTAAAAAGAGATGAATGAATGGAATTAGAGAGCATTTTGTCTCGGTTGTCTGTCTCTTCGATTTTTTGAATGTCACTTTCTCTCTCTCTCTTTTTGATTGTCGAGTGGGCTATTTGGGTCGTCTGCAATCTAACCTTCTGGCGGCTTCTAATCGACAACTGTCCATCTCGAGTGTCGGACTGGGTTTTGGGCCCATTGAATCGGCTTCAAACCCATCATAGCTATACACCGCCAGCTTGGCATTTTAGGAAGTGGAGCATCCTGTTCTTGGTGTACACGTCCTCCATCATTCGGCCAGTCCAAACCTGTTAGGGGTCCACCGCCCTTGCAGGACATAGCGTCAGGCCGTCATTTCTGACATTGGGTGACTAACATGCCTTGTGGTGGGGGCACGTGTCTCGACCATCATGCGTGCGCCCTTTCAAGGTTCCCCCAGTAACGCCGTTTCAATGCTTCGGTGTTTGCTATATAAGCATGGAGCCACTACCATTTTTCTGCGTTATTTATTCATAACTCGAATCGCTTTTGCTCTGATTTTCCTCCATGGCTCCTCCTGGTGTTGGCGCTATTCGTCAGTGCTTACCGCATCCTACATTGCCACATTGTACACACAGTATGGGTTCTTGAATGCGATTCCGTTTAGCGTGCCAATAGAGGTTGATTGAGCCTGCTCTCCTCTTTGTGGGTCCATCACCATTTACGAGGCCCACATGAGAAGTGGCCTGTGCATTCCCTTGTGCAAGAACTGTACGAGGTTCTGGTGTCTTTGGACATCCCAATCATACGATTTCACGCCAACGCCGTATGGTACTTGTGCTATCTTTGCATCTTTTTCCATCTCCATGGGCGGACCTTGGATGCTGTGACTGTGAAAGTAATCTTTTGGTTTTGCCAGAATGTAGACTGGATCCTGTAGTCCCCCTCTCTGCTTTTCAGATAAGTGGGGGGTCCCTGACTTTGGGAAGAATTGGAAGTACTGGTTCTTCTATTTAAAGGTTCCCTCCAACTGGGCCACTTCTAATGAGTGAGGTAACGTGTCGGCGTCCTTCCTCGGCAAAGTTTCATGCCAGGAGGAGGACTTGATTGGGCCACTGACTAAGTTGGTTTGGGCGAATGTTGGCTCGTTCAACAAGAGAGACAACCAACTATCCACTAAGGCTCTTGCATGAGCCAAGTGGGGGCCTTCCTTGGAGGGAGCTGGTGCGATCGGTCCATTGCATGCTCGGCCCAAAAGGAAGGTTGGGTCACTATACATCCGTGGCTGCCCTTAGAATGAGTTCCAGCGATGGGCTAACCATGGAGGAGAGGATGCAAGGCATCAACGAGCCATCTAGGGGGTTGGCATCTACCCTGTCTCCTTCAGCCGGCCACGTGTTAGAGGAGGTTGCCAATGCATAAGACAAGCCCTCGACCATTCCCTCTAGAGTCTCGAGGGGATCTGAGGCCGAGCAGTCAATCAAACCAATCTGTGTGCCGACTTAGGCCTAGCGTGGGGTCCCTATTGTTGTCGGTGCATTGTCCAAGGAGTCGACGTCAGACCTTTCCGCAGCTTTGGTGGAGGAGACCCCTAGTGATGAGTGACCGACACAGGGTGAGGCAGCGGTGGCAGTGGTGGTGCCCCATTCAGAAGCCCTGGAGTCTAGAGATGCACAAGGCCCGATGGTTCCCCTGTTACATGTAGGCTTCGAGGCCCCTCCCACTTGCCAGGGGATGCCTACGCCGGAGCTGGCTCCTCAAGTTACCTCCTCGTACAGGGTTTCTTAGAGTTCTGCAGCTGAGAAACTGCCTTATATTGCGGTACGCTTCATATAACCCTTATTTTCATTGATGATGAACTTGCCTGGCCATCCCTCATCTTTTTTCTGCTTGCAGGATCACTCAATGGTGGGCCTTCTTGTAGACCTACTAGTGTCAACGAGCAATTAGGATCCACTAGCGTGACGAGGAGATCCGTTGGCTAACTCAGGCGCGAGTCGACCATGGAGTGATCGAGACGATGCAGG
>JAOVVI020010931.1:0-12858 GCA_028571085.2 Nepenthes alata
AAGACAAATTAAAAGGAAAACAGAGAATTATATCTTAGCTAGGTAGCTTCAACGATGGTTTCCAAAGCAGGCTTCCATGATCTGTGACTCGAGTAACTCTGAGACGCTGGCTCGGTCTCGGCTACCTGTCTAGCCACCGAGTTAGGCAAGATGCAATTAAGATCAGCAAAAGCTGGAAATATCCTCCCTCTGAAACTGCTTGCATGCTTCAGTGCCTTGGACGCTTTGCTTGTTAGTTGGCCCATTTCTTCACGTGTGAGAACCGAGTACAGCATTTCCGTGGGAAGGAGAAAATACAGTCGCCGGAATTCTAGTTCGTCGTCCGCCGGAAGACCCGGAATCCGGTGACCCACTTGGAGGCTGCTTGGATCACACACAAATTGTTCTGGATGTTCTAGCATTAGCTCTTCTGCTTTTACTGGCCTTGTGTACGCCTCTATTCTTCCATCCCATTTCAGCACCTTGATTGCCCCATTCGATGCAATCGACGGAGCACACGATGCTGCATTTCCCATTTCAAAATGCTCCACAGAGAGACAGTATGAGAAACAGAGAGAAAGAGAGAGGGGGAGGAGGGGAATTGGAGAAGACGAAGATGAAATACCTTATTTGAAGGATTTGGTATATATGAACGTGCTGCAGGACCCATGTTTTATTTGGGGCTTTTAGGGTAATGGTTAGTTTGGAGGTCCTCTTTTTCTCTACTTTTGTTGGTTTCTTTAGACGATGAGCCTACAATTAATCCTAAATTTATTTTTATTTTGACATAAAAATAGGGGTAGATCTCATCTTGGGTTAATTTATAAAGTAATTTTGTAAAATAATAATAAAACAATCCATTCATAATTTTACTATATTCCTAATAGAATAATTTAAAACAATCACACTATTATTTTAATATAAAGGTAAAAGAGGGGATAATATCAAATTAATCAACATAAAATATAAAGGGGTTAGCAAAATTTTATTCAATTATTAGTATATTTATATCTAATAACTTTTTATTTAATTTTTTTTTATCCGGGTTAATTAATCTACCATATATATTTTAGATTTGTCCAAGCATAAAAATTATACGATTAGCTATAAAAATAACTTGTTTATAACAGAGGTGAGAATTTATAGTTTCAAAAATCAGAGATATGAGAACTTAATGTCTTCTCTCCTTCTTGTTTTTGGTTTCTTGTTAGATTATTCTAAATAATTGGTGTATTGACTAAAGTTTCATTATAATCACTTTTGTTCTGCTTTTATGATTTGGTCTAACCATCAATATTAAGCTAATTATGGTTGTACCCAACTAACAGATGCTGCTGGAAAACTTTGGTGGTGGGGATAATTAAAATGTGAAGAGATTTTATTTATTTTTTCTTAATATATTATTAATAATATGATATTTTATTTATATATATATATATATTAATGAATTTACACAATAATAAATGGTCTTAAAGTATTTTTATAATGATTAAAGACTGCCTCTAAATATCACTTTTTTTCTCATCTTTTTCGATTAATCATTGAAGTTGATGCGTACCTAGATTCGATTTCGAATAGATTCGAATTCGTCTGAATTGTTTGAACCGGTCCCGTTCACTGAGTTCGAATCCTGCATACCACTAAAACGAACAAGAGGTCAGTGTGTCTGCGGGAGGTTATCCCACCGAAAATACTCCAACGCTCAAGTCAGCAAAGTCTTCTAAATCAGGGAAGGTAAAATGGAAAGCGAGAGAAAGTGAGTGAGTTTGATCGATCGGGAGTGATAGCTTGTCGAGGACGTAAGCAACCGCTTCCTACTCACAGAGAGCGTGAGGAGGCAAAATTTCGAAAGCGTGAAAGTTTCTAGGAACGACTCTCGGGAAGCTGATTAGGTCTCCAGGAAGCTGTAGGCCTTTGGTGGGATTTGGAGGACGAACGCCTGGAAGAGTGGGCTCAAGTGGGCCAGACCCGTAAAAGGCCTTGGTTGGCCTGCCGTTACAGTACATCATGTCAACGCTCGAGTTGACCGTCTGTACGCGAATATGCCGTCTACTAAGGTCTGGGCGTCAACGATGGCGTTGACCGTCTTAGGTCTTTCTGGGTTTGGGCTTGCGTCTCCAGTTGGACCGTTTTTTAGTTAACCGTCTAACAGGCCGTTTTGGACCTCCGTTGACCTTGGACCAGCCCATTTTACGGCATACCCAAGAGAAGCATTAGTTTCTCCTTTTAATTCATTAGGCTTAAGATAATCCTCTTAGGGTTGCCATTTCATTTATTTATAATTTTAGGTATTTTTTTGTAATTTTTTTGCTTGTTTAATTAATTAATAATAATACCAAAAGTCTTCCATACTACACAATATCCCATTGGCCTCCAGCATCAACTTCTTGAAATAAAGATAAATTTCAATGAAATATATAGAATACAAAATTAATTTATATGGTATTTATTATTCTGTTTTATTAAATTACAAAATCTACTACTAATAAGGTTAATTCATTTTATAATAACTTATTCTTTAATGATAATCTTTTAATTTAGATCTTTAAATTTTTAAATATCGAACTTTTTATAATTATATTTTAATATATAGCAGAAAAAAAAGGATCTTATTTAATTTTCCTTACATATTAAACTATAATTTTTTTATTAAGCTGTCCTTTAATAAGTCAACTTCCCCTTTGAGTAGTATATATATATTGCATTATAAATAAATATACAATTTTATTTATAAAGATTATATATCAAATAAATTTAACTACTAATAAAAAAATTAACTTATAATTATAATTTTAATCGTAATATTTTAAATTATTTTAAATATCTATTTTGACCGGCCGCTGGCGGGCACATGGGGGGTGGCATGGAGCAAGAGGTCAAGCAACCAAAGGACACCACCAAACCAATCATAGGCATAAGGTATGTGGGTCCAAACAATTTTAAATAAAGGATTATATGATAAGCTAAGTGACTAACTTCTAAACTAATTTTTTTAAATAAAATTTTTTTGAAAAAAAAATATTTTAAAGAAATTGATTTTGTTTTTGAAGTTGCTTTATAATTAAGGCATTCTAATAAAGGAGTAAATTATTGTCTATAATAAGAATATTTTATGTTTTTTTAATTATTTTTTAAGATTATTAGAAATGTGCTTTAAAGGGCTAATAAGTTAAATTGAGATCTTTATTTAAAAAAAAAAAAAACAATATCTATTTTATTATTGTAACAAAATAATAACTTCAATTTGGCTTTTGTTATGGCTAGAGTTGAAGTTTGAACTCATTTCACCAAAGTTTTTTAATTTCAATTTAGAATTTTTTAATTATTTCTTAAATATTTTGAAATTATAGAAAATTTGGGGTTTGATTATATTGGGAACTAGGGTTTGGGAGTTTTATTTTGATTTCTCCTCAATATAAAAGAATAATAGAATTATAATGAGTTAGTTGTTAATCTTTTGAAATATTTTTATACCAATATTTGCGATAATTATGAAAGGGTCCAATTTTTATTAGGCGGTAAAACCTCAAAGATAAAAAGTCTAACAAGAATTCCATTTCTTAACTGTTAAGACATAATTTAACACGCCACAATAAGTAGTTTTAATTTCAAAAAGAAATGTGATCGGTTTGAAAAGTTACTGACCGCCGTGAAAGGAAGGTATATTGGTCTGTTTGGCAACGGACATCAACACTGAAAGGTAGGTGATCACGCCTTTCAAATGGGAAGATCACCCTGCCCACCTTAAGTAAATCCTAGAACTCTAGTTCAGGGACGCTGCCATAAACACTTATTCTAAGACGATTTTTTACTGAGCTTTGCCTACAGCTTCTTGTGGACACATTTTGAGAAAAAGACATTATTACTTGTACACGAGAAGTTCTCACAGGTAATTTTGGACACACAGAGACGTTACTCACGTTCCCAAACTCTTGCTTTCTGACAGCAAGAGTTCTTACATCCACGAACGCTCACAGTGTACACTGGAGGGAGGCCATCACTTCTTCCACTCTTACGGGCGTTCATCTTCTAAACCTTACCAGATATCTCCAACTTCTTGGAGATCTAATCGGCTTTTCGAGTGTCATTCTCGGAGGCTTCCACGTTTTCGGAATATCGTTTTCTTACGCTCTCTGTGAGTAGGAATCGATCTCTCACGTTCTCGATAAGCCATCACTCACAATTCTCTTACTTTCACTCGCTTTTCAGCAGTTACCTTCCTTATCTTTGATGGCTTTACTGACTTGAGCGTCGGAGTATTTTCGGTGGGACAGCTTCCTGCCGACACGCTGACCTCTTGCTCGTTTTAGTGGTATGCATGATTTGCACTCAGCGAACGGAGCCGGATCAACAATCCAGACGAATCCAAATTTGTTCGAAATCAGATCTAGGTACACATCAACATTGTCACCGTAAAAAACGTTTGTTATTCAATCATTTATTCACTCAATTATAGCATTTGACTTGTTTAGAATTCATTTTAATTGGTACACATGAGTTATTATAGAAATAGAATTAATTATTTTACTAGTTTTAACTTTTTTTTCAAAGAGGATCCCTATAACTTAACCATGGTTCCAATGAAATTTTACTAATGAATAATGTTTTATTGTCATAAGCTCTGTTTTGAAACTCAAGTTGGTCTTTAAATTTTTAATTTTGTCAATTTATTTATGGCCTTGATAATAAATTAATTTATTTTGCATAAAATATCAAAAATTCTAAAATAAATATTGATTTTATGTTTTCCTATTTTTAGTGTCTTTTAACATAAGCGTGTAGTATTGGGTTTGGTCAGTCTGAAATAAAAGTTTAGGTCATGTAAAATCAGAATGAAAATATTAATTAGCATTCCATGTAAAATAAAAATTAAAAACTAAGGAAAATAATGATATTAAATTTAAAATTGATGCCGTAGAATAAATTAATATTTTAACCAGCCATTACACGTGGCTGCTTACTGTTCTATTTCAATAAACTATAACGTTTTGACGTCGGTAGGGCTGATTGGATTTTAGGGCTGGGGTGGAAGGGGAGACAGAGAGAGAGAGATGGCGCACAGACTGCTTAGAAATTTAGAAGCCGATGGCTGGGAACGCTCCGACTTTCCTATCATCTGCGAATCGTGCCTCGGAGACAACCCGTACGTTCGAATGGTAGGTTTTGAACCCCCTTTTTTGGGCATTTTAAGTATCGAATTCATAGTTCTCAACTCAAATTGCGTCCTTTCAGTAATACGCGAGCACGTTGCTGAACGTAATTTTGTCTGAAACATGACAAATTTCTGCTGTTTGCGAGTGTTCTTATCTCCCCCACCCCTTTCAGTATCGAATTCATAGTTCTCAACTCAAATTGCAGCCTTTCAGTAATACGCGAGCATGTTGTTGAACGTAATTTTTTCTGAAACATGACAAATTTCTTCTGTTTGCGTGTATTCTTAGCTACCCCACCCCTTTTCATATTATATTCTTCGATTTGCAAAAAAAGGGCGAGCAGTGGTTACTTGTTATAGCATGTAGAGGTCTTTGGGATCGTCAAAGCCCGCGTTTTTTTATGGGTTCCTTTCCATTTGATTGATTTGTGAGAAAGTGCTTGTAAAAATGCTAAACTGTCTAAAATGGGTTGTTTTGTTTAGTATTCATTGTTTGCTAAACCTAACATAAGGGTATTGTGAGATAGTGGTTCAATTCTCTTCAATTATTTGAGCATGCCGAGGAATACAATTAATTGAATTCTGCCAGTACTAAAGAATATTCCGGATCACGAATTTGATTATATACCAAAGAACTAAACAATAAAATTTCATATAATTGAACTAATTCTACTGATGATATCATACTAAACAGACTATATGTATTACAAATGATCAAAGTTAGTTTTCAATGCTGCTTTCAATGTTTAAGACCATATACTTTGATGGAAACTTGAACCTTCCAAATTTGGTTCATCACCTGGTCAACTAGTGACATTATGCCAAACCAAATTGTCATAAAACTATTCATAGAAAAGCAGACTATACTGGTTTTGACACCATCCATGTCTTATTTTCTTTTTCAATTAGCTATTAAAAACTGACACTGGAAGGTTTTGAAGTCTCAAACGAGAATTCAAAAGCTTTTGATGATTCCTCTTTCTGTGGAGCCGTTCTTATACGAGTAATCATGCTTATAGTAATAATGCTTCTTCTGTGGAGGCGTTCTCACTCCGTAGATATAACAAGTTTGCATTCCTTCTTATACATGTCTTGCTGCCTTTTTGTTTTTTGGGGTATCAGAATGTTTCATCTTTTCCTCATCATGGGGTTCTCACTAGGGGCTTTAATAGTTGAGATGTTGCTGAAATTAAAATTTTTAGTCAGGGTTAAATATACATGTGCAAATCTAATTCTCTCTCCTGGACATATTTTATCTGATATTTAAATATCCTTTTTGTTGTAAATCCATCAAGTTCTGCTTGTTTCACGAAGATCACAACTGCTACTGGTTTTTATTATTCGTATCACACAATTAGGTGCTTATTTATAGTATTTGACGTTATTTTTTACTTATTATGTTATATTAAATGTGGTGAGGCTCTCTTGTATGAGTTCTGATCTTTATATACATGCAGACAAGGGCAGAATATGATAAGGAGTGCAAAATCTGTACAAGGCCATTCACAGTGTTTCGGTGGAGACCAGGTCGTGATGCAAGATACAAAAAAACTGAAATTTGTCAGACGTGCAGTAAGTTGAAAAATGTCTGTCAAGTCTGCCTTCTGGATCTTGAATATGGTTTACCAGTTCAGGTTCGAGATACTGCTCTGAATGTCAACTCAAATGATGCCATCCCCAAGAGTGATGTCAACAGGGAATACTTTGCAGAGGAGCATGATCGCAGGGTATGCATGAATTAATAATAATATATTTTTGTATCTCAATCTGTTTTTCCCATATGGTGCAGATAAAGTATCTACAAATAAATTGTCCAAGGTTATTTGATTAGGCAAAATGATACTTTTATGTCTATTTGCTAATATCTACAAATAGATCTGAGTTGAATATCATCCCACTTTTAAGTCTGCTTTAGATAGCAGTCAGGATAGATTTCAGTCATTAAAGACATAGCAACCTGTTCACAGTAAAGCTGCTTCAGAAGATGCTCATTATGCTGTTTTTTACTTGTTTTCTTTTCTTTTATTTTATTTTTTCCCCCTTCCCCCTGTCTTGGCTTCAATTTCACACAATCCACATTGGAGGAAGAAGAATGGATGATACATTTGCAAAATTTTTAAGCTATGCTTGTTGAGTGTTTCAATTGTTGACATTTCACCGTAATCTTTATTATTGATTCAAATATGTTTGTGGTTGCCGCTATATAGCTGGGCAGCAGATCAGAATATAGATCCATCAAATAAATGAAGAGGAATATTTTTGTAGAATCTAAAATGTGTTCATCCAGAATTGATTTTACTGTCAATTCACAGGCAATTTAATCATTCCCTGCTCTGCTACCACTTCCTCTAATGTTCTTCTCCCTTCAGGATCCGTTGTGTGATAGGCTTAACCACTTAACCTTCTGTGTGGATTTAGAATTGTATTTGGGTTATGGCCTTGGGTTGCTTTTGTCTCTGTATTCTTGAAGTCTTTGGAAACTATCTTAGCATGTCAGTTTTATTTATGTACATATATATTTTAAATTCATACTGTGATTGGCTTAGTGGGGGGTAGCTTGGGTTAACAGAATTCATTCAAACAGTGTTCATTGTGATTATTTTTCATGGTAATGTTGACTGGTGTAAATTATAAATCCAAGCTCCTTTGGTGAGTACGGTACTGTCTTGTCAATTTAACTTGATTATGGTTTTCTGCAGGCTAGGGCTGGTTTAGATTATGAATCTTCATTTGGAAAGGTGAGGCCAAATGACACAATTTTGAAGCTTCAGAGAACAACACCATATTACAAAAGAAATCGGGCACATGTTTGTAGTTTTTATATACGAGGAGAATGTACTAGAGGAGTTGAGTGCCCTTTCAGGCATGAGATGCCTGTAACTGGAGAGCTGTCGCAGCAGAATATAAAAGATCGTTACTATGGGTATGTGCATTTCTCTGTCATATTTCTATATGATAATGCCAAAGTGCACTGAAATCCATTTAGTTGTTGCTTCCTCTGTGTGGTTGGATGGGATTTTTCATCTAGTGATACGCCTGACATTCATGCAAATAAAAGCAAAGTGGTTTTCTTCTAACCTTGCTGTTTGCACGATATTTGCTAAATATAGTGCATGAATTTGTTGTAAATAAATGTCTTCCATGGCGTTTTAGAACTTGATATTTGAATCTTCATTTGATGGATAAATCCCAGGCCTTGCTGTTGCTGTAACCCTTTTGTTGGAACTTGGAAGGTCTTTGAGTGAGAAGATGAAAATGAAACTCCCTTTGTCCCTAGAGATTACTTGCTTTGCATTTTTCTCTGACCCTTATTTGTTTAGGCTTATATACTGGCAGTATATAACTAGCATATTTATGTGTGTGTGTGTGTGTCATAACATTTAATGTTAGTGACAAGAGTTTATAGAAAACCTTTTGCTTCATTCTATGGTGAGATGAAATAACAAAGGATTCGTAAGTAGTTAAAATAACTATTGGATACATTTCAGAAAACTCCACTATTATGTCCCCCATGGCAAAAACCCCAAATATTAGATAAACTTGCAATTATGCCTGCTAATTTTCCTCCGTGCATATTGCAGCTCACCCACGACCTCTGTTGGAAAATGAACAAGTTACTTTCAGTGGACTATTTTAATGAACCAAAATAATGTAAATAATGCCCTTAAATGCTCTTATTCCCACAAATGAGAGACAGAACAAAGCATGGCTGATTCTGTGTCAATAAAATTATGTCTACATCATTGCTTCAGGCATTTCATTTCTTATTTTTGGTTAGCTTATTGGTTGAAACACGTGGTTTTCTGAATGTATAGTTTTGTCATTTCACTAGTAAATTATAGGAAGGTTTGGGATTGGACCATGTCCAAATGAAAGAAAATAAGTGGCTATATTTGATTATTAGCTGATTGGTTGGAATTGTTTTTCTTGTATATACCACGAAATAGTGGGCTTTTTTGAAGTTTGGGTTGGTCCAACAACTTAGCTGCCTTTCGTTTTGAGTTGGTGATGTTTTATTTGTTGGACTTAAAGTTTATTGGTTCTTCAACTGTTGTAATTAATCCTTTCTATTTTTTTGGGCAAATTCTACCAAAGAAGCAACATGCCTACAACTCTAAGCTTTGGCGGATATCTTGTTTTGTGATGCCTTCAAATTGGTCTGTTAAAGCTTTTGAACTTGATTTCATTATGACTTTTTTGGATAGATAATTTACCTGAAATTAGAGATCGAACTTAATTGCAATCCAGGAACTAACATATTATTACACAGGTAAAGCTTTGATTTGTTGGTGGTCAAGCTTTTCAACAGAATTTAACTAAAATAGAAATGATGAAGTCAATTGCAAGATTTGGATACAAAATAGACATGATAGTTATTTTACAATAGATAAAGCTCAATGGAGTCGGAGAAAAAGCATCTAAGTAATGCAGTATGCGGAAGTTAATTATTATCAGCTTTATTTATTTACTCATGATTAAGATTAGTTATTAACTTACTATTAGGTTCATTTGACTTGCTAATCATATCATTGTTTTACAGATGAATTGTTGGGTTATTTTGGTTTTCTAGATAGGATTTTACATACAACAATCTGGCATTCAAATAAGAATTGTTATGATACCTATAAATACTGATTTGCATTCATAGTTTATTGGGAGTCGATGAGAATTGAAATGTAAGTTCCACCCTCCTTTTGGACAAGAATATTTGTACATCAAATTGATATCAGGTGCTGGCTTTGGCTCACTGGTGCTACAGACTCCCCTATACTTCAGCCACACCCCACCCTCCACCAACCCAAAGGGGGCCAGCCACTCTCCACACCGAAATCAGAGCCCCCACCTTCTCGGATTGCAGTCCAAATTTAGCCCAACTGCATTCGAAAATCCATTCTCCAATCCCAGGCCTTTGATTACCCAAAATTGGAAACTCTGAACTCCAAATCCGTCATGATTTACCCAAATCAAGCACTAGTCCACTGAAATTAGCCTTCAGCTCATGTCAAATCAAATGAATTGAACCAACACTACCCTTAGCTTGAGTTAATTTTTCATGGACCCACAAACTCGAACACAGTCAACTACAATATCTACCTCAGCATTTCTCGACCAGCCTTTCTTTAGCTTGTTGCCATAGCTCACTCATTTTCCATTTTTACCCCCTGTGAAGCTTCAGTGTCACAAACAATTGTCCTGCGTGTCACTTAGTTGAGACGGAATTTGGTTGTAATTTAAGTCAAAGCACTTTGATCATGAACCTTGTTTCCAATGGCCCATTCTGTTTACAGAAATTAAAGCCCAACCATTTTTGACCAGTCCTTAGTCTTATAAATTCCCATAGTGCAACTGAAAGCTTCTTTCATAAATGTAAATGCATAGCCATATTGGAATAAATGCAAGGTACTTCGGATCACACTGAGCAAGAAATATCACCTGAAAATGTTGATTGCAGGAAGAAGAACTCTGAATTAAAAGAAGATAACAATAAAGGAATGTTTAACTTGAACTAACTATGTCCTGATTTGTATGAAGTGTGGGAAGTTTTTAATCAAGAGTCTGATAGAACTGCAAATAAAATCTAGCTGTGCTTGGTGCCATCCCTCTGTTTAGATCCATCACGTCTCTAAATCTTGAGGACGAGTTTGTTTGATCCCAAGGAGTATGAGTAGTATGCAAAAATTAGTTATTGTCAGCTTTATTTTGTTTATTTGGTGATGAGAATTAGTTATTATCAGGCTCATTTAACTTGTTATTTTATATTGCATTTTTGTTGGTCATTTGAATTATTAGATTTTTTTGGTTTTATGAGTAAGATTTTGGGTAAGATAATCTAGATCACATTTTGGTAATGATCTTGGTGCAGTGGTGAAGTTATTATATTGCGACTCTGACATCACACGTTCAAAAATCACAGAAATAATCTCTTTGCACTGTAGGGGTAAGATTGATACATCATTCCCTTGCCAGAGCCTGGAATGTGGGAATTCCCATGCAACAGGCCATCTTTTCTATTGAGTTTTTAGACAAGGGCAAGAATGCCCATAAAAGCCATTATATATTCATAGGTTCTTCAGATTTGATCTGGAATTGAATGAAAGTTTTGGCTATTTGATTTAAAGTATCACGGAGGAAAAGGACTATGAGTTCATCCATAAGATCTTGGTATTTGAGGCGGAGTAAAAGATTTTTTTAGCAAAATATTTGGTATATTTGCGGAGTTGCATGCTAAATTTATAATGACGAGAGCTGACAGCTAGGCTGAGATTGTGCCAGCTGGCCCACTGAGTCATAGCTAGAGACCCATGTTTCTGGTACAATGGCTTGTTCTTTGTTCAATAATTTTGTATCTGTGCTGTTGAAAGATCAATACAAATAGGCATGGTGTGAAATGATTATGCTTCCTTTCTTTAATGCTTTTATTGTCTGTTATGTCATCACGGTAAAATTTGTGCGACTGCAAACAGAGTGAACGATCCAGTTGCATTGAAGCTGCTTAACAAGGCAGGGGAAATGCCTTCACTGGAACCACCAGAGGACGAAAGCATCAGGACACTCTACGTTGGCGGGCTCGATGCAAGGATCTCCGAGCAAGACCTGAGAGACAACTTCTATGCGCACGGCGAAATTGAATCTGTGAGGATGGTAGTGCAGCGAGCATGTGCATTTGTGACCTACACGACAAGAGAGGCAGCCGAGAAGGCAGCAGACGAGCTTTCTAACAAATTGGTGATTAAGGGTTTAAGACTGAAGCTGATGTGGGGCCGGCCCCAACAGCCAAAGCTTGAGACAGATGGGGTGGAAGAAGCAAGACAGGCAGCGGCAGTGGTGGCTCACAGTGGGCTGCTGCCAAGGGCAGTTATATCTCAGCAGCAGAATCAGCTTCAGCCACCTGGTACAGAGGATCACATCCCCCCGGTGCATTACTTCAACATTCCTCCGCCACCACCGCAGCAGGAAAGAACCTTCTATCCATCAATGGATCCCCAAAGAATGGGGGCTGTCGTCCCATCCCTAGAAGGGGGAGACACCAAATCTGGCCCCGATAAGCAGCAGCAGCCACCGCTTTATTACGGTTATCAGGGTATGCCACCACCTCCGCCACCGCCGCCTCCGCCCCAGGGACAATATCATCAGCCATTCTATCCACCTTATGGCTACATGCCGCCTCCACCGCCTCAGTACCAGCATTACCCACCACCTTATCAGTCTGCATCTCAGCCTCCGCCACCGCCACCTCCGCTAGCAGCAACCCAAACCCAGCCATATCAACAGTCTGTACCGTCAGGCTCCTCTCAATAGTAAAACATACTTCATTTTTTTTTCATGTTGTTGCCCTCTATGATTGTGTAGATCTTAATTTTTGAAACTGGAAAGTTGACTCCATCTCTCACAGTGGATTTGTTACTACTATATTATGAATATGATCGTTTGTTTTTTCTGAGCTGTTTTCTAATCTTGAATTATTTCATATTTCTGCCCTTTCTTGCTGATTTTCTGTTTTCGTATTTTTTTTCTTTTTGGGTGATTTCACATTTGTGTATTATCATAAAAATTTTCTGAATTTATCTTATCTTTTACAATAATTAAACTTTAGAAAATGAGTAAACAATTTTATTATATAAATAAGCTTTATGACCATTCCGTTATCTAAAAATCCTCATAATTGTTTGAAAAGTTGCCACGAAAGGTAAAATTTGTACAAATTTTTTCTTTTTTCAATCTGATTT
>JAOVVI020010932.1:0-12858 GCA_028571085.2 Nepenthes alata
GAGCCTTAAAAAGGTTCCACCACGCTACAGCACAAGGACGAGGACCATCTCGTACATGGCCGAAAGCGTCAGCTAAGCAACCTCACCGATTTCCAAGGAACCTGCAACTCTTGCAGGGCATAGAGCACTCCTGGTCAAATCAGGACTGACGCCTACGACCTCCGTACCTGACACGTAAGGGACCTATCAGCGGCGCCAGCGGCAGACCTTCCTATAGACGCCACCTTTTCTGACGCACGCAGCAGAGCAGGTGGACGGACCTTCACGCATTTGGCGTGTCTGGCAGGACAGGTGGCAGCCTCTCGGCCGTTTGCCAGCTACCACGTGTTCTCATCCCAACGGCCAGTTCCGCCTATAAATACCCAGCAAAAGCTCTTACCTTAGGGGTGGAAAAAAAAAGATAAAGGGGGAGAGGCATAAAATACTGGCTGGACACTTGAATCTCCTTCTCCTCTTTCAAACAAGGAATAACGAAGGTGACAAAGCTTCCCAACGAGAGAACTATCTAAGGAGAGAAAAACTCACGCGAGAGACAAGGAAGAAATTCCTAAAACTTGTATTTTGTAAGACTTCCATACATAGTGAAATCATTTTGACAGGCCCAGAGCCTTGTGGTTTTTTCCTCCTCATTCAAGAGGAGGTTTTTCCACGTAAAACTCTTTGTCTCAAATCTCTCCTTCTCCACATCCCTCACTTTCAAACACTCGTGTTGCACGTGACCCCGCAGTCCGGAACGCAACAATTTCCATATTTGTGTTATAGACTTAGTGTCTTTGAATTTATTAGTTTCACAAAAACAGTGCAAGTACAAATAGTCTTCAAAGTGTTGCTAACTCTAATTTGCAAAATTATTCTAATACTTGGAATATTGGAGCACCCCATTGCCTAACTTTTTCCATACACTTTAATAAAGCTAGAAGAAGAAAAATGAGCCATCATTCTACTTTTCTAACACTATAAAAAGAATATAGATTAGACATGCAGTTACTTTTCCCAACACACTTGCAAAAAAGAGAAGAAAAATAGGGAAGAATAGTTATCAATGTTTGGTAATATAAGAAAACTTGATACCTATCACCTTTGGGTGAAGGAAATGCAAGAATTTTTGTAAAGAGGGAGGCTGAGAAGCACAATCACAAGACAATACTGACATGTCAACTCATAATTTTCCTTAGAATGAGGGTGTGATATATTCGGGATATATTGACTAAAATTCATAATTTATTTATAGATATATAAATATTAATAATACAACTTAAAATTAAATTATGGATAAAAATGCTTATTTTTTTATTTTATCATCCAAAAGGTTCATAGGAAAAAACAGTATGTTAGTGACCCAATGTAATAGAGTTGTACTATAACATAACTCACAACAAAAAAGAAGATAATAGAGGCTTGCATTTTATTGTTTATAAATTAACAAATAGCTTCAAGTTTCTTTAGTTTATATTAAGAGTCATATTTTTCTGAATATTACACAACTGGATAACATGTTGAAAATCCATCTGAGTAAAAAATAATAGAGTATTCCAACACGTGTTGGACATTGATATGCTATCCTAGAAGAATTTATGGTGCTTCTTGAGGAGGGGAGAGGGAAATTTAGGGGGAGTTTGCTGCCTCCCTCTTTTTTTTTTTTTTTTTTATCCCTATCAAGCCATTAAGCTCCCCTTTTTAAAGCCAGAGGAGGTAGCGGTTTCTTCATTTGTCATTTGAGGAGGGAGTGGCTCCTATTATGGTATCATGGTGGAAGGCACTTATTAAAACTCACCAATGCTATTATTTCATATGAGGGAATTTACAAAAAGATTGTCTAATTTTTATATTAATGTTTCATTAATAAAATTAATCGAATTCACATACAACCGTGTTCAAAAATATATAAATGTTGAATGTATTGATGAAAATATCATATTAATATCAGTATTGGTAGTAATCATATCTATATCAGTCTTATGAAGTTATACATATTATTGTCAGACATATCAGATGCACAAATTTTTTTTATAATCCTAACCTCACAAGGTAAGATCAGCCAAATATAGGCAAATATTTGAGTATATCGGCTGATATATCACGATCTATTGCTGGTACATTGATGAATTATGATTTTGCCGTTGTATTAGGAAATATCTGGTATCGGTAGGCCTAATATTCGGCTATTTTGTAGGTCCTAATCTTATCATGACTCGGATTCATAGTGCTGAAACACATTAACTCCTTGAAAAACTAGGATTTCTAATCATGTTAGAATTGAGAATATGCAACTTATAATTATGGTTACTATTTTATTCGGTATTATCAAGAAATTGTAGTCATACTCTAATTTCTTCTCATTAGAAAATTGGACATCAGCATGCCTTAGTGTTCTAGACTCCTAATTAAAGTTGCATAATCAAAACATTATATGCTAACATCTCCAGCGATATCATATTCTTTTGTTTTAATTTTAGACAAGTAAATTTTATTGTAAGAACGATTATTACAAATAAAAATTCTGATTATAAAATTCTGATTCTTGTGTTTAATGTATTAATCCAACTAACACATATTGGGTAGACCTAGAAAAACTCGATTGATCTCTACCGCTTTTGTGCATATCTTCTTTTCAAGTAGCATCAAGAAGGTGCTCTCTTTTGTTTGCCTTTCCTGTTAGCTGCCTCATAAGCAGGGGACTTGGGCTGATGGTTGTGTTGCAGCCTGGCTGCCTCATAAGTCTCTGCTGGTGCAGCCGCAGCAGTAGGATTGACAATGAGCTGTCTTCATCCAACTGATCTTAAATTTCTCTATCAAAAAATAAAATTGGAAATTAAAATTTGACCCAAAATAAACATGTTAGATGTACCAAATAAAATTTCAGCTTTAAATATTGAATCATATATCAAAAAAGTAACAAATACAAAATTACTTTTTAGATTAGTGCCTGAATAATACATATCTATGCCCTAGAATCATAATAATAAGAAATCATGTGTATAGCACCTCTCAAATGCAAATTTTGAAAATTTCGTTCACAATAACGTAAACTAGAAGGCATAATTTTTTATCTAAACTATAGTTTAACCAGCATTGTAAGGAAATCCATGTAAGAAGTGTGGCCAATATCTTCCTTTTGATTAGTTAAATGATGAATAAAATGCAAACATTCAATCTTTGCAACTTCTAAATGTAAGATTAAGTCTTTACAATCTATGCATGAGATAATACCTAAGTTGGCATGAAGTGTACTATTCAAATTAATGATAGTCGACCGCGCAAGCGTCTTATCTCTAGGTATTCATGCAAGTATCCTAAATTTGTATTTGCCTTTGACCATCTTCCATTAACAGTAGTTGGTCATTTCAATGAATATATTTCATGTAGTGCCGGAAAATGAGAAATCTCTGGAACTCGATGTCTATACCTTTAAAAGCCCTGGAGTTGCATTGGCCATGTATAACGTTGACGAGGTATTGGTTATTATGGGGCACTATGTACTGTTTGCTTACATAAAAAAAATTATATGTATTGTTAATCCCTAATCTCTGTTTGGCATGCGTTCTGTAATATGTCAGTCCATTCGAGCTTTTGCGGAATCGTCAATGTCTATGGCATTTTCAAAGCAGTGGCCTCTTTATTTGAGTACCAAAAATACAATTCTTAAGAAGTATGATGGCAGGTATTTTAAGTCCCTGTTATGATTTTCAATTTACATCTGCAATACTTGGGATCATATTCTAAATTTCCTTCCAAAAGTAAAGGTCCTTTGGTGCTCTCTTGGATTCCCACAGGTTTAAGGGCATATTCCAAGAGATATATGAAGAGAAGTGGAAACAAAAGTTTGAAGAACAATCAATATGGTTAGTTTATATTTACTGATTCGAACATGGGGTTAGTTTACAGAGGTAATTATTCGTTGCTGCTTCTATTTTCAACATTCCTTCAAATAGCAGAATTTCCTTTCCCTTCAGGTATGAGCATCGATTGATTGATGACATGGTTGCTTATGCAATTAAAAGTGATGGAGGATATGTTTGGGCCTGCAAGAACTATGATGGAGATGTCCTGAGTGATTTACTTGCTCAAGGTTGGTACATCTTACTGCTCCATGGATACTCCCAACGCCCCCCCCCCCCAAAAAAAAAACACAATTAAATTAAAAAATTGTGTTAGTGGCTATAACTATCACTTGAAGTTCTACCTTTGAATTATTGGTGACATGTCTTGTTATTAGAACCCTACATTAATGGCTAAAAGACAGCTAGGATTTCATCTAGAATACCGCTGCCCTATGAAATTAGACCTCGTATTAAATGATGTGTACACAATATTATTAGTTTGAGCTAAAGTTGTCCGAGCTGTCAGCACTGAGTAGTCCGCTGTTGGCGATATATTTGCGATAATTGCTTGAGCAAAGTCATTTGATATGTTGGAACCAATTTGTTAGAAATCAGAACTAGTTTCTGATTGCTTAATTGATTTATGCATGGTTATACTACCGCTTCACTAGAGTTATGCTCCAATGACCAAGCTGCTATCACTTGATGCTTGCATATGCAGAATTCACTTGGTCTTTACATTCAGTAGCTATCCATGAATTAGAGATACAACAGCTCAGTATATTTTTCAAGTCCAAGAACAAGTTTATGAAGCACATGGTTGGTTGAGACTACATGTACATGGATTAGCATAAAAAATTGTTATTTGTGTGTCCTGTAGTAAGCATACAGATGCTGTTATAAACTGAATCTGTTTCTGATGACTTGCTTTGTATGGTAGAGATTAGTTAGGATTCAATGGTTGTTATTTATCCTGTAGTTATATGTATATGTATATGCATGCATCATCTTCTTCAGAATAGTAAAAATCAGATTCCTCATTTCTCTGCCTTTCATTAGAACACAAAATCTTACCTGGTATCAGAGGCAGACAAAATTTGAATCATGAATATTGAACAGAGTGCATCGAATTCATACAATAACGTGGATTTGATATCCTCAAATTCATCCAAGACAACTGTTGACGCTAATGCAAAGGATCCAACTGGTCCTTATTTACCTAAATCTGGTTGATGGACCAGGTACATTTCTTACCACTTGTCTCTTATTTATTGAAAATTATTATTCATGGGCAAGAACGATCAAACGAGCCTTGAGAATCAAAAAGAAGCTAGGATTTTTTTTACTGAATAATATGTGAGGCAACTGAGGAGAATGATCCTATGTTGGAAGCCTGTCTTGAACGCAATGACATGGTGGTGATATGGCTATACAATGCCATGAGTGTTGACTGTTGAGATTAAGAACAATGTCATATATGTGGAAACTGCTCATCAACTATGGATTAAACTTGGCGGCATTTTGCTGAAAACAATGCTCGAAAGATTTAGTACTAAAACAATCAATTCATGCATTAACTCTAGGGGATGAAACTGAGTACCTATTTCTCAAAATTAAAGGGATATTTTGATGAGCAAGTGAATTATGAATCAATTCCCAATTTCTCTTGTGGAGCAATGAAAGTTATTATTGAGAATCAACTAAGAGACCGTGGCATGAAATTTTTGATGGGACTGAATGAATCCTTCAACAACATAAAGATCAAAATTTTCTGATTAGACCTACACGTTCATTAACTAAAGTCTATGCTCTTGTTCAACAAGTAGGGAAAAAAAAGCGAAATTTCTACTCTCATCACTAGTCCTGAATTATTTGGTTTGTTTCTAGAAAGCAGATTCAATCAGCAAGCAGGGAAAAGAAACTTTGGATTATCCAAATGTGAGAGGCCCTACTGTTCTTTTTGCAAGATTCTAGGACATAGCTTTGAAAAATGTTTCAAAGCATATCCCAATCTTGAAAAGCGTCACTGCTTTCCCTGTAAGATAACAGGACATTGACACAAATCTCAGAACAAACGTTTCTGCATCAGCAGTCCAAAATCAGATTATTACAGATGCTCAGTAATCCAGGTAACCCCAATCACACAGGAACAATTAGGGCATCTAATGGCTTTGCTCCAATCTCTGGTTCTTTTCCCTTCTGTAAATCATGGTCAAAAGATGATTCCTAAGGAGGAACTTTGTAGATTCAAAGATGACCGATATTTCTTGTTGTTCTTCCAACACTAGAGTCAAATTCCCATTTACATCTACTTTTTCTTGTATTGTAGATATAGGAGCTACTGATCATATGGTCTCTAGCATTCCTTTGTTCACTAATACTCCCAGTCATGTATCTCAAAACATCAAACTCTCAAATGGGCAGTTAGCTGAAGTTACTCATAGAAGAACCATAGAATTGAGTAAACACATTTTTCTGAAGAATGTGTTGTGCATTCAATTGTTGGAATTCAATCTTCTTTTTTGTCAGAAAACTCAGTCATGATTTGAAGTGTTGTTTTGTCTTTCTTCCCAGTTGTTGCTTCTTGCAAGACCTTTCCTCTTAGGGCATTATTGGGAAGACTAAAGTGCACAATGGCCTGTATCTACTGAAGTTGGATAATGACCTTCTGCAGCCTTCAATGGTTGTGAATTAGTCTAGCAAAACACTTATTGTTGTCTCAAAACAGTAATTCAGACACCTCTCAGATTCTAGATGTTGTATTTTAGATGATATGTTGCCAGATTTGAAACCCTTGATAAAAGATTTCATTTGTGATATTTGTCCCCTTGCTAAACATCATAAACTTCGTTTCCTACAGGAAACGGAAAAAGTACCAAACCATTGGACTTGATTCATGTTGACCTGCTCCAAAACAAGCCTATGATGGTTCAAAATACTTTCTTTCCATTGTGCATGAACATACAAAATGCACCAAGCTATATCTGTTGAGAGAAAAACCAGAGACCAGATACCACTTACAGAATTTTTGTAACCTCACAGAAACTCAGTTTCAAACCAAAACAAGGCCATTGGATCAGACACCGGTTTTAAATCTGTGATGAATGATTTCTATTCTAAAAAGGGAGTAGTTCATCAAAGATCTTGTGCTGAGACTCAACAGAATAGTACAGTTGAAAGGAAGCATCAACATATTTTGCATGTTGCAAGATCTCTCCAATTCCAATTCTGTTTTAACTCTTAGATATTTGAATGACTTTGTTCTAACAGCTACATATTTGATAAATTGTATATCTTCTCCTTATTTGAACAATAAATGTCCTTTTTCTGTTCTATACAACGCTCTCGAGAATACAATCACATTTAGACCTTTTCGCTGTCTATGTTTTGCATCCACTATAAAACAAAATAGACAAAAATTTGATCCTCGTGCCATGAAGTGCATTTTTATAGGATATCCCTATGATTTGAAGGGCTATACTTTTGGATTGATCAATTATTCTACCTTTATAGTTAGAGATGTCATCTTTCATGAAATGTTTTTTCTATACAGGGAGAAATCATTATCTGATCTATTTGATGACAATGACATTTCTAAGATCATATCACCTGAGTCCTCATCTGATCGTACTTCCAATACGTCCACAAATCTATTCATACTCCCATGCATGTTCTAGTAAGGTCTATAAGAACCAGGAGACTGCCAACACATTATGCCAACTGGTCATTGTGCAGCCTCTTCAATTTTCACATGTTGGTTCCACCACGAAGACTTATGACTAAAGGGCTCATAGATTAAGGTAAGGATAAGAGACCTTCTTCTGTTTGCCCTCGTGCTTCATTTTTATGCTATGATAAGATTTCTTCTCAACCCAAAGCTATGGATGATGAAATTGCACCCCTGGACAGAGGAAGGAGTTGATTATCATAAAACTTTTTCTCCTATTGTAAGTTGGTCACTATCAAAATATTTGTTGCCTTAGCTGCTACAAAGGGTTGGAATCTTTTACAATTTGATGTTTATAATCCATTCTTCATGGTGATCTAACAGAAAGAAGTGTGTTCCACCAAGTTTTTTCAAGTCACATCCATTCAAAGTGTGTAAATTTTAAAGAAGTTTGTATGTCTTGAAGCAAGCCTCAAGGTAATGGTATATGAAGTTTTCATCTTCATTGGCTGCATCTGTTTTTAACCACTCCAAAGCAGATTATAGTCTTTTCACCAAACATTCAGGAAGTTCCTTCATGACTTTACTCTGTATGTTGATGACATATAGATGCTACATGAGATACTGATGCTGTTTTCAGACTCAAGGAATTTCTGCACTCTAAATTCAATTTAAAGATCTGCAATCTTTTTAATTACTTAAATTGAAGGTTGTTAGAAATCGTTCTGGAATCCATCTTTGTCAAAAGAAGTATGCTCTTGACATACTTGCTGTCTTTGTTGCAAAGCTCACAATTTCCACTGGAACAGAACTATAAGCTTTCTGAGGATGAAGGAATTCTTTTCTCAGATCCCACTACATACAAAAGATTGGGGGGAAGACTTCTCTATTAGACCATCACAAGGCCTGATTTATGTTTTTCTATCAATCTCCTTTGTCAACTCATGGCTACACCTCGTTTGCCACATCTTCAAGCTGCATATGAAGTGCTCAAATCCTCAACTATCGAACAGTCACCTGCTTAAGACAGTTTCCTTTTACATTATAACTTACAAATTTTTGTGTTTTTGATTGGGCTTCTTGCCCAAATAACAAAAGATCCACCACCAGTTTTGGAGATTGTTGTGCTCCCTGGAAACCTAAGAAACAATCCATTGTATCTAGAAACTCCGCTGAAGCTGAATATCGACTTATGGCCTTCACTTGTTGTGTGATTATATAGGTCAATTATATTTTGACAGATCTTGTATCACATCCTCAACCAGTTCTGCCAAACTGCGATAATCAAGTTGCTTTACCCATCGCAGCTGATCCAAGTTTTCATGAAAAAACCAAACATGTCAAGTTAGATTATCATTTAGTTTGGGACAAAGTTCAATAAGGGTGCATGGCTGGAGATTTTCACCAAGAACCTGGTAGATTTTCTTCACTTGGATGGGAACTAGTGTGCATAGCATCCAAAAGATCCTTCACTTTGGGTTGGGGGGGGGGAATAGCTAATGGTTACCAATACTACTTGCTTTGTTAAATCTGCTTGTCAGCTGACAGATATTTTTACAAAGGCCTTACCATCCTCTCAATATCATTTTTCTGCTATCAAAGATGGGAGTTTGAGATATATTCTCTCCATCTTAAGGGGGTATTAAATGATACGTTGTTGATATTGCTCACTTGAGCGAAAATCGTTCAAACTGTTAGAATCGAGTTATCAGTTGTTTGTGAGATATTCGCAATATTAACTGCTTGAGTGAAACCTGTCCGATTTGTCAGATGCAAATTGTTAGAACTAGTTTCTGATTTCTTAACTGATTTACACATGGTTATAATACTACATCACTAGAGTTAGGCTCCAATTACCTGGCTGCTATTACTTGATCCTTGTATATGCGGAATTCTCTCGGTCTTTACATTCTGTAGATATCTATGAATTAGATAAAACAGCTCAATATATTTTGCAATAGAAGTCTGCAGTCCAAGTGCAAGTTTATGAAACACATGATTGGTTGAGACTACTTGTACACGGATTAGCACCAGGAATTGCAGTTTGTGTCCTGTAATTAGCACACAGATTCAGTTATGAACTGAGTCTGTGTTTCTTATGACTTCCTTTGTATCTTAGAGATTACTTTGGATTCAATGGGTGTGATTTATGTACGTGCATGTGGATCTAATGTACTTCTTGAGAAAATCTGAATAACAGAAATCAGATTCTTCTTTTCTCTTCCGTTAACTTTGGAACACGAATCACATATCCATTGATACCATTCATCAAATATGATAAGTTTGTGCAAGGCTCAAGATGGCTGAATGGGTGAACTGTGTTGTAATATTTGGTTAATTAGTATCGCAAGCCAAAGCAAAATAGTGTAATTTTGTGAATGTAATGTGACAATCTTCTGTTTCACTGCTTCCCACCATTTCGCATTTTAGGAGAAGTGTTTCACTTGGTATGCATTGCTGTTTGACCATATCTACTATTTCTGTGTCCCTAAATGCAGTTTCTACTATGTGCAGGCTTCGGGTCCTTGGGCCTAATGACTTCTGTATTGGTTTGTCCTGAACTCATTGCCTTAAATTACCGATGCTTACTAGTCAGATGTGATCTTGTGCCAAAAACAAAATAATAATAATAATAAAAAAAAATAAAAAAAAATAATAATAATGACCACTATGTTTGCAGTTGTCCTCCGATGGGAAGACATTAGAAGCTGAGGCAGCTCATGGGACTGTAACTAGGCACTATCGGTTGCATCAAAGAGGGGAAGAAACTAGTACTAACAGTGTTGCTTCCATATTTGCATGGTCACGAGGACTGGAACATAGGTGTGTTTCTTCTTTATTTGTAGTTAGGAAAGAGCTTTACTTAAAATGGATTTGCTCATTTCTGTCCATCCCTGGATTCGATGTGCTTCTTTATGTGATTCAAAGTTACATAATTACCCTTGCATTATATTTTGATAGATGTACATCCACTTTTCTTTATTTCAAAATTGGAGGCTTTTTTTCCTACCATTTTCTCTTCTTTAATCTTTGATATCGTTCACTTGTTTTAAATTTATTTGCTTCATTTCTTCCCTCTATTTGAACTATTCCACAAACCAACTCGACAAAATACATTTTTGGTATCTATACATGTCCTACCAATGAATAATACTGCTTTAAATTTTGCGTTCATTAAATTTTGCATTCATATGTATGTTCTGTCAAAACTCAAAAACTCAATGATGATTGCCAAGATTGTTATGATGGGAGGAAGAAGCATTGTTCAAGCATGACGGACTTGCCCTTATTATTGTTTTACACACTTCACAGGGCAAAGCTTGACAGTAATCAAAGGTTACTTTATTTTGTCCGACAATTGGAAAATGTCTGTGTTGAAACGGTGGAGTCTGGGAAAATGACCAAGGATCTGGCCATACTGGTTCATGGGCCAAAGTAAGTGCCAAGCTTTGTCTTATAATTTCTTGGCCCTGTTTTAATATTTTTATTCCATTTCCTCGCTTTTTCCTTACGCTTGATTTCTTCATGATGTTTATGTAGGGTGACAAGGGAAATGTACCTGAATACTGAAGAATTCATTGATGCTGTTGCCCAGAATCTCAGAGCAAAACTTGCAGGACCTGCAAACGGTTAGCTGTGTCCGTGCTATGTAAGTCAGTCGGTCATTTTTAAATTCTTCCGGTAGTGATAACAGTTGCATGCTGTGCACTGTATGGTTTTTGTCCGGGGAACAAGTTTTCCCAATAAATCTGCCATGAAATAATAGGAGAGACATGCTTTTTTCTCCGTCCCCCCTCGTCTTATGATCCATAGTGTTTGTGTTCAATAGTATTAAATCCTATGTACTATAGTTTTGCCCTACAACATAGCGTAACAAGTACCCGCGCTTTGTACCGAAAAATGATTCTCCTAACTCAGAACTTTGACTAATTCAGAGGAGTTTTTATCTTTTCCAAAAAATCTATATCTTTTTTTTTTTTAAAAAAAAATAAAAGATCCACTGATCATTTCCTCTTGAAGTTGATGTAGCAATTAGTAAAATACTTGGAAAATTGAAATTGCCTCTTCTTGCTAGAGAGCACGAGGATGTCACTAGATTTCTTCATTAAATTTGACGTGGTTTCTATCCCCACAGAAAAGGAAAAAAATTGATGCGTACGAGAATAATAAGCAAAGTGAGATTTTACTATTTTAGTCCGATGAGAATAACTAATGTAAACTAATATGCAGCTTTTCTTGAGTGACTTTCGAAAAAGATGTATTGGTATTCTTAGATTGTCATCTTACATGCCTACATTGTTGTCAAGAGGTGAGCAGAGATTGTATTAGATTGCATGTTTATGCTTAACTTAGTTCACCCCTCGATAGTGGTAAATGTCTTTGAATTCTAGCGATGAGGTTGAGGTGCATGTATTGTCATGTATTTTTTTCAACAAAAGATTCTTAAATTGTCTTTGATCTTAGTCACTAAAATTAACTTCTTGAAATGTGAGAAAACTTTATCATGTGGATCGCATAATCGACCCATTTCATGACAAATCGGATGGTGTTGCTTCTATGTTGAATGGCATTATTTGGGCAATGGCCACATTAAGATATTATATCTCTAAACATTTTGATATGAAAAAGCTTATGATCAATATGAAAAGATATCAAACCAATCCTGTGGTGAAAAGCTAAAGAAAGTAATTAGATAGTTATAAGATATGAAGGATTATATTCTCATTTAGAGGAAATTAAATCAACTTTAGGTGATTGCTACGTTGAATGTTCCAATATTAGAATCTAGTTATGTCTTTTTGGATGGAACAGTTGCATAAAAAATTTTATGAATACTGCGTTGGCTATGAATATAGAGTTTTTGTGGCATGTTTTGAGGTCACAATTTATGTATCAAAGCTATTGAATTTTATTTCAAGATTGGTAATAATCGAAAGTATTATTTCAGCCACTAAAAATTGAATATATTGTTTTAACCATTTATTTTTCTTGAATTTTAAAAATACAATATGTCAATAAAATATCTTTATAATAAATTTATAATCATGGATACATTGACAAAGGGTTTACTACTGAAGATTTTAAATGGCCTCATCAGTAGTATGTGTCTTTATGGTAATGTATTATGCAAGAGTAAATTTATGTTGTTATTATCCACATTTGGGATATTTTTTTATAATGTTAGAACATAGGGTTTTGAAATATTGATTACAAGAATTGCCTCTTACAAAGATATTAATGCAGGATTTATGCATAATTTTCATTTAAAGTTACCGTTAACTAATTTGATTGTACTCTGAGACATGAAAATAACTATTATTTATGATATATATTAATGTTGCGTCTCGGGCCCAAGGTTGTCGCACGGAT